>CAUYPK010092522.1:0-44570 GCA_963574355.1 Loris lydekkerianus | reverse complement strand
AGAGTGATCTTACCCGTCTTTGGGTACTATGAATGTAATCCACCGTGCAGCCTCTCCATATCCTGTCTTAGGTTGTCCCCGCTTTGGGAATCTTACCCATCATTGGTGCTATGGAGGGCGGTGAAGAATAATAGTTAGATTATTGGTTAATGAGCTGGTGATATCGGACCTCGACCTGATTTAACTGCCTCTAACCTTTTTTAAGGATACAGGGCCCAAAGGTGAAGGGTAAATAAGGGTAGCAGGGGAAGAAGGTAGGATGAAAAACCATGTAGGCCCGTCCACAGGGGATTTTCTAAAATTTCTTTTCTTCTCTTTTCTAGATCTTCTTGGAGTGATTTGATCTTGTTTTGCACGATCTCAGATCTGTTGGCATAAAAGTAGCACTTCTCCTGCAAAAATAAACAGATGCTTCCATTTTTGGCAGTTAATATGTCTAATCCCCTTCTTGTTGGGGCAAGTACTTAAAGTCTCTTGCCGAAACCCAAATGGGTTTTTTCTGGGGTTTTTTTTTTTTTTTTCACCTTTGTTTTTTTTTTTGTTTGTTTTTTTTATTATAGATAGGCTTTCTATTTTTTAATAGATTAATGTGATTGACAGCTACATTGTACCTCTGCTTTTGCCGTCATTGTCACAGTAAGGAGTTAGTTGCCCTGGATGGAGATTGGGGAGCTGCTTTCTGGTTGTTTCATAATCCCTTTAGTACATACTGCTTTCTGAAGAGAAGGAATAGATCTGGCCATGCAGTGGGTGCACACTTTAAGGATAGCTGAATGCATGCTGGGGAAGGTCTGCCCACTTTAGTAGAACTGGAGCCACTCCTGAGACAGTAGCAATATTTGGGAAGCAGCAGAGTTTCCTGGATTGAGCACAGCAGCAGAAATAATGGGGTCTGGGGTTCCTGCCAACCCCCAGCCATGGACCAATACTGGTCTGTGGCTTGTTAGGAATCAGGTCACACAGCAGGAGGTGGGCGGCAGGGGAGTGAGCAGAGCACCATCTGTATTTACAGCCGTTCCCTGTCACTCACATCACTGCCCTAGCTCCTCCTCCTGTCAGATCAGCGGGGGCATTAGCTTCTCACAGGAGCACAAACCCTTCTGTAAACTGAGTATGCTGAGCAAGGGGACCTAGGTCATGAGACTCTAACGCCTGATGATCTGAGATGTAGCTGAGAACAACAGCAACACACTTCAGATGTCACTGTCTCCCACCATCCGTCAGAGGGGACCAACTTTTGCAGGAACGAGCTCAGGGTCCCTACTGATTCTGCATTATATTGGGTTATATAATTATTTCATTATTTATTACAGTATAATAATACTAGAAATAAGGCACACAATAAATGCAGTGCACTCCAATCCTCCCAACACCATCCCATCCCCAGCCCATGGAAAAAATGCCTTCCATGAAACCAGTTCCTGGTGTTAAAAATATTGGGGATCACTATAGAACCAGGTCTCAGTGCTAATCTGGTAAGTGACCTTGGGCAGACAGCTCTTCTCCTTTAGGGGAAACAATTGAGCCTATGGTCCCACCACACAGAGATGTAGTGAAGATGAATGCAGAGTATCCTAAGTGGCTTCAGACGGAAACCTAATTAGTTTTATAATTCATAATTAAGTATATGGAGAATGAGGAGGTATCCACGTGTGAATTATACATCTAACAACTAAGCTTTGCTTTTTTTCCTTTCTAAGAAGTGTGGATTCTAATTATGCTCAATCTTACATTAGATGGTCTTTCCACATAATGACCCCAAAACTCCACCAGACAACATCATAAAAGATTTTACTGCATCAGGCAAATATGGTGCCAGCGCTGCTGGTGAAATGATTACAGGTAGATCAGATAGTTCAGGACTGAAGGCCAAGGGTGATAAGTTGTTCTTGATTCACTAAGAAAAGAAATCTAGTCAAAGGCAATTAGAAATTAAAGGTTCAAGGACATGACCCAGCTCTGGGAGCGAGTGTGTGGTGGCACAGGAGGGAGCAGTGCACCCAGACACTCTGAGAACCATCTCTTTAGTCTTCCTTGACGTCCTCCAAGCCACATCCCTCAGCCAAAGAAGATGCCTGGGCGGTGGGGTGTGAGCGGCTGCCGGCCCTGAAGCAGGCAGCTGGGCAGGGACTGTGCGCTCAGCCCCTGTGGCGTGAGGGGGGACGGGTTCTCCGGCTTCTGTAGCCTCTCCCCACCTTGCTGCCAGCTGCAGGGCTGCACACAGTGCGCCTGCCGGCCTTCTAGCGCATCTCCACACTTTCAACACGGGCAATTACGGTAAGACAGGGCTGCAAAGTTTAGGGATGATAGAAAAACACATCATTCAGTTATTTAAAAATAGATTTGAAGCATAAACTCTCCAGGCCGGTTAGGTTTACTTCCTGGGTCAGTAGGCTCATGCCCTAACCTGGCCTTTCTTGCCTTTTTCTCTCTCCCTACCCTGCACAGTCGGGCTCAGCTGTTCTTGGGCCATTATCCCCGTAAGGATAGTTATGTCCTTTTCTGTCTAAGCCATAGGCTAGCCCCTTGTTTCCAACTGAAACTGCTCTTCTCACAGTCCTTTGAACTCCAAGTTGACAGGTCACGGTTTAAATACACTGGGCTGATTCATAAAAACAGATACAGCGTGCCTTTTTATTTTCTCTAGCAGATCCAGGCCTCCCCTCCATCCTCTGCTTCCCTGGTCTGGGGCTAAGAGGGTGAGGGAGATGTAGCCTGAGCAGTCTGCCTGTTTATTTCAGACCTGATTATCTCTATTGGGCAAATAGTTCATCAGTGTCACTCTCATTCTAACAGACTGGCTCCTCCCTCTCTCCTCCTTCCACAGATGGTTATTTGCTATAGGGGAAGTTTCTTGTCCTCCTGATGTCAGGATGGGGAAGGGCTCTGGTTTCATGCGAGGTCTTGGGCTCGTGCCCCCTGCACCAACCAGGTCTTGGCCTCCCTGTCCTCCAGCTGGTGTCTTCTGAGCTCTGGTGGATGAGGCCTGAATTAGGGGGTCCTGCCTGTGTTTCTGCTCGAGTCCTAGCTGTTGTAGCTCTGGGTGCATTCCTCAGCCAGGCTGTGCCCTGGGGAGCCCAGCATCTCCGGTTGCTGAGTGAGCCCCCACAGCTCTCCCTAGTGTATTTCACCCACTCAGGCCACTGTGTGAGTCATGAGAAGCCTGTTCCATCAGGCTTTGGAGTCAGAGTCTCCTAGCCCCTGCCAAAAGGAGCCCCTCTGCCAGCTCCCCGGCTCTCCTATCTGTCCCTTCCCTTATAGGAAGCACCAGTTTCTGGGCCCTTCTGTGCTACAGAGGAGCCCAGGCTACCTGAGAAGCACTGACCTAGGGCCCCTCCCCACCCAGAAGTGCCAAATTGCCACGTGCATTCACTGTGGTCTCTGCAAACCTCACCTTGGCCCTCACCAGACAGTGCAGAACAGGGAATAGACAAAGGCTCCCCAGCTCAGACGTTCCATCAACCTCCTCTCTCCCAGCTGGGAGGGGTGTACACAGTGTCTTTCTCGGCTGCTCTTGAAAGTACATTTCTTCTAGACATCCCGATCACTGCTAATCCAGCTGTAGTTGACTCCAGAATTCTACTGTTTCCCTTCCATTTTGTTCAGCAATTATTCTTGTTTTATTACTTTTTTTACACTAGAGTTTGTTTTCCTCCTAACCTTCTAACAGGCCTGAGATATACTAATTATTAGAATATTTTGAATCATCCATAGAACAAACTTTTATGGAGTTGAGCTTTGTTCTTTGTACTGAGAATAACAAAAGTTAATAAAGGTCTCTGCCTTGGGGCAGTGCCTGTGGCTCAAAGGAGTAGGGCGCTGGCCCCATATGCCAGAGGTGGCAGGTTCAAATCCAGCCCCAGTCAAAAACTGCAAAAAAAAAAAAAAAAAAAGTCTCTGCCTTTGGAGCCCTCATAATCTAGTGAATGGTCTGAATTTGTTTTTATGTCTCTTTAAAAATATATTTTGTAGATTACTTGGTTGATGTATTCATGGAAATGTCTTTGGCTACCTGCTATATACAAAGCACTTTGAGACAACATTGTGTGAATATATTTGGGAGACTCTTTAGTGTTAAATAAACACTATCCCTCTGTAGAAAAGCATGTATCTCCCAACACACAGGACATAAGTACGACAATGGATGCCCAACTCAGTGTCTGTGGAGATGTAGAAGAAAGAGCAATTCATTATAAGTCTTGAAATACTCCAGAAGGCTTTGCACATAATATAGAATTTTTTAATGAATCCTTGAAATAATTTCGGAGGCCAACATAAAGGTATATTAAATTTCAGACTTGAAGGACAGATAGGAGAAGTGAAGATGGAGAGAAAGTGCATGAGAAGGGATGAGACAGGGCGCTGGGGGCAAGTCACCCTGTGCTGCTGGAACAGGGGGTGATGTGATCAGGGAGAGAAGGGATGGAGCTGAAAATGTCAGATTGGGAGACTCCCAATGCCCTCTTGAGTTTAGGCATTCTTTAAATAGCAGTTTTGGAGAAAAAGGTTATGATCCGTACTAAGATTTAGGAAACAAAATAATCAGTAACTGGTATAAAGCAGCAAAGAAACCTATTCGTTGGCTACTGCAGTAACTCCAGCAGTAAACTACAAGAGGCTGAGACACAGAGGTAAGGGAAAATGAGAGGTCAGGTATGAGACAGATGACAACATGGGGTGGGACAGGTTAGTAAGCAGCTGACGAAATGGTCAGAGGTGTCCAGGAGTTTCCCATCCAGGAAACCTGGTCATTAGGTGGCCCTAGAGCAAGGGGTCATTATAAGATACTAACATACATCCAAATTCCTCCTCAAGTAATATCTTACTCTATGGTTTTCCACCCTGTATCCCTAGACACAGGGATAATGAGGTCAGAACTCAGGCTCCCACATCTTAAGCTTACCTAGTGTTTTCTGTGTAATATCACCTGCCAACTCTTTTTTTTACTTTATAAATTAAGCTCACAAAACAGCCTCCATGAATTCTACAGGAGAAAAGAAAGGCTCTGTGTATGAATCCAGTCAACCACATGAAGCCACACTTCTTGACATGCAGATGATCCTCCCTATTTGCCAAATGAATGAATTGAAACAACACAAGAGAACTTGACAGGTCACAGAGAGCTGCACGCAGGGCCCTAAAGGGTATTGCATCGGGTAGAGAACTTTTACCTTGGCGGGAGTGTCTTTCCCTCACTTATATTTTCACTCCATCTCATCGTACATACTGGCCCTACACCTGAGCCTGGATATTCTACCCCCTTTCCTGTTACAATAAGTGAAACATGCACGCCCTTTTCTAAAACAAACTCCTCCATTTCCTGTTAGCTCTAGTACACCCCCTTACTCCTGGTGGAAGCTTTACTCCTAAGATTGACGCTGCTCAATTCTGACTCCACAGTTTTCCTTCTCTACTAGATCATTTTGATTAATATACACAAAAAGGCTACAATGGTATTGACTGCCACACTACAAAAGGTTTTTCCCCTGAGGCCAAAGTGTTTTCAGTATTAGGTCAAAACAGGTCAAGAGACATGTGAGTTATATATGCTTCATGAGGCCCTGGACTGAAAAGCTAGCATGAGTCAAATACAATTCATATGGCACTTAATGTGTTTTTAAAAACTTCCCAATCCCTTCCTGTTTGGGTCTAGCTAGAGGGCTTATAACCACCATCTGAATTTTCCCAGAGTCTAGTCTCTCCCAAACCCATCCAAATCAAACCTTCTATTAATATCTTCTTCTCTGAAATGGCTCTCAGCAAGGTCACCTCAACCCTCGTAGGAGGAGGGGACAGTAATCAATACCTTCCTCATTTTCTTTGATCTCTTAATAACTTTTCATGTAGTTGATTACTTTCTGAGTTTCTGAGAAGCCCTAATAATGCTCTGACTTCCTAAAGAGTCAGTCTCAGTCTACCATGATGAACCAGTTCTCTTTTTCCATATTTTGAGTCAGACTTTCTCAACCAGAGCTCCCTGGAGCATGAAGCCTGAATGTGCAAAGGATCCCATCTGTGTAATTCCCCTATGCATCCAGAAAGGGTTACTGAAGTGACATCCTTAGGATGGGGAAACAGCCACTCAAAGCATCATCTGTGTTCCCTGGTTTGGATGAGGAGCTCCAGCTGAGAAAGGATCACTATGAAGTTGAGGCAGCCTAGAACTCCTCGTCCTTGGCCCTTTTCCCAAGGGTGCTTATGACTTAGCTTATCTCATGGTGATGATATCCAGAATCTCTATTTCTGTCCCCAACTCTACTTTTAATTCTAGAGTGTTTTTAAATCTTCACTTGAATAATTCCAAGATCTTGTGACCCAAAATACGGTCTCATGTCCAGCACCAAGAATCCTTAGGAACTTTATAGAAATGCAGAATCTCAAGCTCTGCCCCCAAACGGAGTCCCAACCTGCACCCTAACAAGATCCCCAGAGAATTCCCAGGCACGTGTAGGTTTAAGTAGCACTGGAATAAAACATCTCAGTTTTAACATCGCCTAAGCAAATTATTTTTTCCTTTTTTCTTCTTAATGTTCTAACAGATTTATGGTCAAATTTCCCTGCTCTGAGTCTGAAGCCCCTTTATAAGCTTACCACTTATTTAGGACATACCAAATTGTGACTCTTGCCTGAAAGAGAATTTATCATAAACAAAAAGAAGTTTATGTTTCAGGGTGCCTCACTACACAGGCCTCTTCCAAGGAGGGTCCCTGGCAAGGTGTTCACATGATCATGTTGTATAATTTTCCAAAGTAATTTATGTAAATTAAGAACACTGTCTCCTATCTCCCTTCCTTTCTGTCATGCCTCTGATGGACAGGAGACATTGGAATGAATATGGACATTTTTGTGATTCACTGAAGGGAAATTAAGCTGAGAATGCGCTTCCTGGTAAAGGAATGGCTTCCGATAGTAATCTGATGACTCGCCGTGCCCCCTCCCCCAACATCTAGACACAGTGATGTAATGTCAGGGCTGTGTCATGATGTGAAAGTGTCCAACACAAAAATGCCCATGAGTAGATCAAGAGGAATAATGTTTGAAGAAATGGAGCTAGAAGCTTGTCTTTCAAATTTTCCATCATCCAATCGTAGGATTTTTTTTTTTACAGAAACTATGTGAAATAGAATTAATCAAATTTTCTGTGTTTGTACAAATTCTCCAGTGAGTGCATGTATATGACACACATGCTTTTTGAGACAGAGTCTTACTCTGTCACCTTGGGGTTGAGTGCCATGGTGTCATCATAGCTCACAGCAACCTCAAACTCCTGGGTTCAAGCAATCCTCCTCCTTCAGCCTCCAGAGTAGTTGGGACCATAGGCCCCACCACATACCCAGCTAGTTTTTCTATTTTTTAAAATTTTCTATTTTTTAAATTTTGATGGCCTTAAAACAATAATTATCTGTGTCTCTTTTCTATTTAAAAATGATATAATTATTGTTTTAAGGCCATCAAAATTTATATAGCCCCCCCAAAAGAGTACGTAAAAGTTTTATAGAAGGATATCAGATAATTCATTTATTTTAAAAGATTGTGATATTTGTACATAATAAATGCTATTTGTGTTCTTGCTAACTTTAAGTATATAGATTTATCATTTTGAGATCTTTTTCTCACATTCAATAATTTCTCATTCTAATTTTTGTTATTTGTGATTACGTCTCTGGGTCTGTCCTGGTCTCAGGCTACTGTTTTGCAGGGAGTCCTGACATCTCTGTGTATCTTTCTCAGAAAGGAGATTTTCACATTATGCTGACAGAATGTTAATGCTCCCAAGTTCCTACAAGAAGTCCTTATCTAAAAACTGTGTCAGCTTGTGCTTTAATACGTATTATACCAAAGAACATTAAACCCACTTCAAATGAGGGGCTGGATTTGAGTGAGTGTCGTCACTGCCAATCATCTCTGTCCTCTGAAACAAGTGCCCACTTATAGGCAAAACTCCCCTTGTCCATCTCTCCCAAAGAGGGTCCTGTGGAATTAAAAAAAAAAAAAAAAAAAAACAACGTAATTTATGTCAAAAGACAGGGGCTGTATTGTTAGTGAGTAAGGAATAATGCAGTGAGTAGAAAAACAGTATGGCACACCCTGTTTCGTGTTCTGAAGTTTTCAGTCTCACATTAACAGAACTCACAGAAGGCTTTGGTCCCTGACTTTCAGCAAATACCTGATAGCAGGTTTGAGTTCCACACCTGATGTGGTAGCTCTGATTAGGAATCTGATCCTTCTCTTCTCCTCACACCCTACACCCAACCCATAGACACTTAAAGACAGCTCTACCTTTGAATGCATTGTGACACAGACCATTATCACAGTCACAAGTCATTTTCATGTCTTGCCTGGACTCCAGCTGTCATTCTCACCACCTGTAAGGTTGCTTTCCCCACAGCAACCAGGGTGATCTGCTACAAAGTCAGTCAGATCCAGCTGTCCTGCCCGAAAACATCTGGGACTTCCCTGCAAGCTTAGAATGAACCTCAGACTCCTCCCATGACCTGCCCTCCCTCTGCTTCCCACCTCTCCAGCCAGCCTTTTGTTGAGGGGCAGGGTCCTGGTTCCTGGGACCCAGTTGACCTGGTTCGATTACTTGGTGGACCTAGGTTGACCTAAGGCATGGACAAACAGAAAGTGAAAGTGTGTAGAAGCCCAAAGTAAAACTAGAGCAGCACAGCAGGGGAACTTCCTCCAGCTTCAGTATCATGAAAAGAGATTTGATTTAAGCACAGTGAGAAAGTTTAGTACACTTCCAGAGAGAGTTAAATGTGGGTCCCTCAAGTAAGTGAGAAGAGAGACGTGCATAGAAGGGCAGGGTGGAGGGATAAATATCCTCCTTCTCTCTGTTTGAAATAGTTTCTAACTCTCCAGTTGGTCTCTGCACCTCGGGCACCTTTGTACCTCACACCCACATTTCCCCCCCTGTTTTGGTGAGAGTTGCTGATCTAAGTGTTGAATGTCTCTATGGCCCTCCAGACGTCCTATTCACCAGGCCAGGCTTTCTCGTCACCCCCCCTTGCAGCTCCTTTCCTGTCCCTTCTCGCTCTTGTCCAGAGATTAATCCACTCCCTTTCCAAGGGATCCTCCAGGAAGCTCAGCTCGTGCTCGCGTCAGGGTGTTTCCCTCGCTGTTCCTTCTTTCCCCACGTCTCCTCTATCTGCCCCTTTCATACAGTGTAGGCTAACACCTACTCTAGGTGTACTCTAAGTGTACTCTAACACCTTCTCCATAAGAAAATGACCTTGGGCTCGGTACCCATGGCTCAGTGGTTAGAGGACCGGCCACATACACCATGGCTAGCAGATTCGAACCCAGCCTGGGCCTGCTAAAAACAATGACAGATACAACAAAAAAAAAATTGCTGGGCACTGTGGCGGGTGCCTGTAGTCCCAGCTACAGGGAGACTGAGACAAGAGAAATGCTTAAGCCCAAGAGTTTGAGGTTGCTGTGAGCTGTGATGCCACAACATTCTACTGAGAGTGACAAAATGAAACCCTGTCTCAATAAAAATAAATAAATTAAATAAATAAATAAATAAAACAATGATGACAATAACAAAAAAAATCCAGGCGTTTTGGCCTGTAGTCCCAGCTACTTGGGAGGCTGAGGCAAGAGAATCACTTAAGCCCAAGAGTTCGAGGTTGCTGTGAGCTGTGACTATGTCTACCGAGGGTGACATAGTGAGACTGTCTCAAAAACAAAAGGAAAATGACCTTGACACTATGTCTGAAATCAGACCCCACCCTTCCCGCTCCCCTGCATGGCCACATGCCTTTCCCTGTGCTTCCTGCGCTTCATTGCTCTTCACAACACCTCCGTCTGTCCCAGGTTGTACTTTTTTGTTTTCCTGATGACTCTTTGCCCATCCCTTAAAGCTTATACCCCGAGGAGGCCTGGATTTGGCTTGGTATCCTTAGAGCGTAGAACTTGGCCCAACATGAGTTCTGTACACTGCAAATGTTTGTAGAATGCAGGAAGGATTAGCTTTAAAGGCTTTCAAAACATTTGGGGGCGGCACCTGTGGCCCAAAGGAGTAGGGTGCCAGCCCCATATGCCAGAGGTGGTGGGTTCAAACCCAGCCCTGGTCAAAAATAATAATAATAATAATAATAATAATAATAATAATAATAATAATTTGGTATGGTCTTCCATGATACTGTTAAAATAAAACCCAAAGTGGAATTTTTAATAGAAAGAAAATTACTTTTTCCTGTCTGAGAATTTAAATGTAACTACAAGGAGAACCCAAGACCAGACCTGAAGTTTTCCCACTGAGTTATTTCCATGACACCACTCATGCCATCTTCCCAGAAGATCTGTTAGGTGAGAACATGTTTATTCACAATTCCAGGCAGTTTAATCATCTGTAAAAAAATTTCTGGAATAAAAATTACTAAGTCAACACCAGACCACACCGACTCTTCATATACTCAGCAATTTACTTAAAAATAAGCCTGTGGAAAGGTGAAGGAAAGAAAGACTCCCAGTTTGCACTTACTAATTTTATATATAAGTTCATATTCCTTAACTTTTTTAATATTTTGCAATTTTTAATCAGTTATAGTAAACTTATACATGCTTTTAAAAAACCATTGTTATAATTAATTGTTAAATTTTCTCTCTGTCTATAAATGCAGCACTGAGATTCTTAATAGCAGCCACAAAAATAAATAGAGGACACTTGTATTTTACCCTCAATCACTGCAACTACTACTGTGTCTAATTCTGGACTAACCATTTCATATTCTATAGCAATCAGCAAGGTCTACCTCCAGAGCTTCCTTCAAGACAGCACCTTTATTCTTAAGGAATGCTGCCAATTGACGGTCGCTTATAAGGTTTGTCTCGCTCAGCCAAGGCCTCAGTCACCCTAGGTAGCCCCACCAACAACCGAGAATGATTGAGATATTCACCTTGTCCATCTCTGCTCACCACAGAACTCCAGGAGCCATCACTTCTCGTTTGAAAGCTTTCTTTGTCTCAGCTTCCAAAAGGACCAAAATGACGCACTTTTAAAATTCCTTATTTCTTCCATTTTAGGGAAACGTATTTCATCTAATGACTTTGTGCATGGTGTATAATCATGCTGGCATGCATAATCATGACTATAGGCAAAAGACAAAGGAATGCGGAGGACACTCCTTGCAAAGTTATGTCACAGACCTAAGTGGCTTTGCAATCTGTTACCTTTTCCTTCTGTCTGGCTCATTGGAATGGCGGTGGTTTTTCATCCATCCATCTGGGGCAGTGGCATGATGAGGGCTGTATTGTGATGGATGGAACTGTCTGACCGACTGAGTATTTACTTATGGCATCAGTGCATTACATTAACGAATCGCTGCACAACAGCAAAGTGTGCTTGCCTCTTCTTCTGCGTGTTCTTCTGCATGTCAAGGAACTCAGCTACTGGACAGCCACTTGATAAAAATAAAAAGTGAAACCTTTGCCTTTCCTCTTTTTACCATCAGTTTGGGGCTTCTTAACCATAATGGAAGAAATTCTCAATGCTTTTTTTTCTTTTTCTTTCTTTTTTTTTTTTTTGGTTTTTGGGGATTCATTGTGGGTACAGTAAACCAGGTTACACCGATTGCATTCGTTAGGCAAGGTCCCTCTTGCCTCAATGCTTTTTGTTGTTGTTTGTTTCAGTTAAATTGAGGATATAAAGAATTAGGTTACAATGTTGCGTTCTTAGGTAAAGTCCCTCTTCATAATTGTGTTCCTTCCCAATGCTTTTCTCCACAAAAGTTTTAGTCTGAGGATTAAATCTATGTTTTTTAGGTAGCCTTAGATAGTCTAAACTAGCAGACTGTAGTCAGTCTTATATTCGTGGAGCAATGCAGTTAGAATCAGGTCTATACCATAAAGGGGGAAAAAAAACTCTTCTTTGCCAGAAGAGACATGGAGAATGAAACTTAAAGAAATGCTTTACCTTATTTATTACTCCAGGATGAAAGAATTCAGCCCTTCTCTCTGAAGAGATCCATTCTTTATTATGTACATGATATTTTAGGGGCTCTATGTTTTTAAATTAAAGAATAATAGAATTGGCATCGCCAGACATTTTCAAGCATCTGCAATATAAAGAATGCCTAGCCGTGGACACTGCCTTTAAGGAATTGCTCTGTGCAACATCTGTGCCTTGTAGAGAGCAGGCATTTTAACCTGTCTGCACATTGCTAGGTCCTGTGCTTTAGACTTCTGACATAAAGCTGTTAACCCTTACGGCATTCTCTAGATCAGGAGACAGGAATTTGATTCAGGATCCCTGGATTTATAGATACGGTAGTTGAAACGAGTGCTACTTTGGTTGGCCAGGAGCTAGTCACTTTGTAACAGCCCCAGATTTTCTTGTAAATGGTTCTTTTCAGTATTATCTACGGTCCTCTTGGGAGGGCAGCTGTAGGTGCTCACTATCCACCAGAGAAACTGAACAGAACAGGTCCTTCCTTTCCTAAGCAAGCTTGTGACTTAAAAGAATTTTCTTCTGGGACTTTAAAACAGAAAGTAAAGCCTTGACAAAGGGAATAGTTGCTTTTTTTTTTTTTTTTTTTTTAAATCCCATTGGTGAGGGAGTCCAGGACAGGTTAAAATGTGGAAGCTGTGTTTCCTGTGCCCTTTCCCCCTGTTCTCTGTATCAACAGAACCCACTGAGATATCTGAGCCACTTCTCAAAAACCCGACTTTTATAATTACTGGTGTGAGGAGAAAGTGGCGTGACAGAAGATTTTATGCAGTAAGGAAGCTGTTTCATTTTGCAGTCAATTCTGTTGTTTTCTTCTGGCCTGTCATTGCTGCTGACGCGCTGCAGTGTTCTGTCCTCGTTCACACATGTTTCAAACCCTTAAGTCCATGTGGAGACAGGTCACCCAGGGTAAGACGAGACAAGAATGGGCTACTTCTCATTTCACTACCCTTGATGAGCGGGGATTTTTGAAAGCCTGCCTCACAACTTTTTACTTAAAAAGAAAACCTACTTATTGCCCAAGAACATTCTGTAATGTCCTTCAGGTACACTTGACAAACAATAGTTTCAGATTCAGCTGCTTAGAACTAAAAATCCAGTGCCAAGATTATATTGACTAGAGAATACAGATAAGTAAGCACAATAAACGTCTCTTCTTCGTGACATCAAAAAGTTGCTTAAAGTGTGGTCGAATCTTCTTGAAAGAATGAATGTATGGATTTGGCTGTGAAGTTTTAATACCAGGGAGCTATGGAGTTTATAATTTTGTTGATTCTTTATAAGATTTTTATTTTTAAAAATGAGAAAAGAAAAATAATTTATGATCAGTGTCTTTTGGTTTACAAGTAACATAAAGCTCAACTGACCCAAATAACTAGATAGATGGATGGATGGATGGATGGATAGATAGATAGATAGATAGATAGATAGATAGATGGATGGATAGATAGATAGATAGATAGACAGACAGACAGACAGACAGATCTCTCACACACACGCGAACATCCGGCTTAGATACAGTTTGATACTTAGAACCATGCATGGTCTTCCTGGGCTACTATCTCTCCCTTTTAAAATTGTTCTTAGCTATTTCCTCCTTCCGTGGTATTTTCTTCATGACCAGCTGACAGTCCTGGGTGCAATAGCTGTACGCAAACATTATGTAGAGGAAGGCACCTAGCCTGATCTCCCACGTCCCAGAGGAAAAGCTGTCTTTTCCTGCCTGATTCAGGCTGGCTCACCTGGACTAGCCCACTGCAAGCCAGTCACTGCAGCCAGTCTTACATTCCTGGAGCAATGATGGGCTCAGCTTCTTCAAAAACCTATGAATGCCCAAAAGAGGCTGCTGGGAAGAAGGAAAGGATAAGCACATGGCCCAGGCAACCAACAAGTGAATACCTAGCCCCATTTTATTTCCATTGTAAATTAGGAGCAAGAACTTCCACTAAATGTCCTGTCCAAGGCTCATCTCTGCCATCCACCAACTTGTACAGAAGTTTGAGCATGGGAAGAAACACAAAGGTATCTTATTATGGGGGTGGGCAGGGGACTCTTCCTGTGGTGTGGCCTTGAATTGTGGCCTGATGACTGCCCTAAAAGTGTTAGGACAGGAAACCCTAATCAACACAAATAGGACTCACAAGACCCACATGTACTGTATATTCAAAAAGGCCAGTTGTTCCAATAACATTAAAACATCCCTTTTTCAAAGTGAACAGACACCTGTCAGCTGCAAGAAAAGTCAAATTATTATCAAAGGGATGTCTACTATATGTGGAACCAGAAGCGGTGTGGTTAGTTCATAACGGCATGTATAGTTACGTCCAAGAATTACAGTCTAATACCTCGACCCTGTCTGCAGATCTGGGCGGTGGATCCTCCTGGTGGGGGGGCCAGACGGGCACCAGTCATGTTTGCCCCATTGTCACTTCTTTTCCTGCGCTTTATTGTTGTCAATACCTTTTCCAGAATGACCCTTTTTTCTTTAAATGAACTTAAACCTTAAATTGAGTCTTCTATCCAGGAATTACTTGATTGCTTTAAAATTTATTCATATACTTTTATTTTTTTTCATGTTTACCATTATTTTATTATTTTTTTAAGTTCAACATATAAATATTCATTGTCTACCATTAACATTTAGAGAGTTAAAGTGAACGTGACAAGACAAAATATGAAATACCTGGAAATGATTCTTCAGAAATATATGGTATTTCTACGTGGAAAACTTCTAGTTATTATTGAAAACATAAAAAGACACACTTCTGTAAATATTGTGAAATTGTCACTAATTCCTTTTTGCGTGTGTAGGTATTCCTTCTGTTATAACTCGAGCATTGTCTTTCTAGAGATATCAGTATGCCACATAGCAAATTCAGTTTGCTTTGGGGGTTCAGAAGGATTGTAGCAAACAGCTGGCACATTGGGGGGGGCACACATATCTTAATATTGGGTTTTATTATATGTGCAAGTTCCTTCAGGCTTTCCTATATATTCATAATAAGAGAAAACCAATAATACAATTTTGGCAGCTTTTCATATACTTTTAAAGTGTGATAATTTCAAGGTTTAATTCAATAAGCCAAATTTTATTAGTAAAAATCTTATTGTCCTCCCATATATCATGTAAATGACATTCTTTACTGTTTTATAAAGTTTAAAACTTAATATATGTAAATAGGAATAATACTTGTTGGTTATCTACAATGAATAACAACAGATGCTCTATGTTATCTAATTTGTAGATTTTAATAGCCATGTGATTTTATAGAAAAAGACACTAATATCCAAAGAGATCTAGTTACTGTCCCAAGGTCAATCAAGTAGTAAGTGATGAAGTGAGATTCAATTCTATATTTGTCTGATTCCTACCTCAATGATCTTTATACAAGTAACAACTATGAGGGAATATTCAAATGAGCCCTGTGTTTACCTTAATTCATTATTAAGTTCTTAAAAGAAAAAGTTCTTCATATCTAAAGACAATGAAAATTCTTAATTGTTTGTTTTAAATTGTATAGAGAAATAATATTTCATTTTCTCTATGCATAGACCGGACAAGTTCCTATACAGTAGAGTACACAGTAATGACAAAGAAATTATCTTTATTTAGAGTAAAGCCAATTATTTGCCAATAGGAATGACTGTGTGATCTGAGAGCATGTTAGATGATGCTATAGAGAAGATGTTAGAAAGTTATAAATGTTGTTTGAGAAGATGCTAAGAGATCTATGAGGAGGAAGTCACATTGGCTGAGCAATCAGGCAAGGTTTCCTGGACAAGGTGACATGGAAGCCAAGCCTGGAAGAAAAATGTGAGTGATTTTAGCAAGCAGAGCTTAGGGAAACATCTTCTAGTAAGAAGAAAAAAATAAGAGCAATGCAAAAAAGAAAAAATGGTATCTAAGGGGGAGAAAATAATGCTCCTGGACAGAGTTGAGGACTTTTGGTGGCAGAATGAGAGGTTTTAAATATTTGGAAATCAGTAGGGAGCCATTGAAAGTTTTTGAGCAGAACAACTATCTGTTCAGATCTACAGTTTAGGAAGGTTAGTGTGTATACATAGGATAGATTGAACTTCAGTAAAGTCAAACTACAAGCAAGGGGCCTCAGCAGATGTGTGCATTGAAGTTTATCAAGTGGAAAAAAAAAAAAAATGAAGCAATAAATCAAGAAACAAGAATAGAAGCAGAAAACAAAGATGTGGATTAAGAAAACCAAAGATAGGATGCCTTGCTAAATACGAAAAAGAAGGGTACCAAAAACATTGAGGAGTCCAAGTAAATAGAATGTCTACCTGCGATCTCGTCCCCTCAGATAACCTCCATAATGGCAGGGAGGGCAGTATTTGCAATACCTCACTTACTGCCAGGGATGTGTTCTGAGAAATTACTTATTAAGCCTTTTCATCCTTGTGCAAACCTAATAATGTGCACTTACAAAAACCTAGATGGTTTAGCCTCCTCCACTCCTAGTCTACCTGCTGTAGTCTATTGCTTCATACACCCTGTCGAGTATGATATTGTACTGAACACTGTAGCCATTTGTAATGCAGTGCTATTTGTGTATCTAAGTGGATGTAATCAGAAAGGTATAGTACATATATGATATCATACTGTTATGGGACCACCATTGTGTATGGAGCCGTCCTTGACGAGTGTCATCACGTAACACATGATTGTATTTGAGGGACACTCTCTTGCGTAGAACCTAGAAATTACCTGTGAATCATCTCTGGCACTATAAAAAAAAATTCACAAACTCCAGGGGAAGGATGAAATTAGCTTCTGTGTATTGGTGCATTGGCAGGGAGGGGACCTGTTACTTACTAAAATGCCTCTATGGGATTCTACTTTCCTCCCAGGGCTGAGTGTTGTGCTACTGGACTAATGTCCACCCTAGTTAGAAGCACATACACACTCCTATGATGTGACCTCCCATCAATCTCTCTGGCCTCATCCAGGCAATGGAAGAGCTCAAAACTCCCCCAAATAAGCCAGTGCACTTTGTGTGTGTGTGTGCGCGCGCATGCACGTGCATGTGTGGCTTAATCCTAGGCTCCAGCTATCTCTTCCCCTTGAATTCCTCCTCACCCCACCCACCTGCCTGTTGATCTTAGATGCAAAACACAAATCAGCAAGTTCTTGTTTCTTTCACCAGAAGCAATGTAACTGTTACCTTCTTCATAGGCTCAGGGTCATTTTTGCAGAAATCCACCATCTTGTTCTCATTCATGCACCTGTCAGCCTCCCCCTACTAACAAGTTCCTAGTGAGTAGCTTCGTTCCTTTGAATCAAATGATAGCTTCAAGTATTATGCTTGGGGTTGGGGGGTGGGGGGCAAGAGAAAACCACTGTCATCAGAAACACAAAAGGTAATAAATGGTATGAAAGTGAGTCATTAACTGTTTAATTGCAATTAAGTGTCTGGGGCTTTGCTATAAATTTGCTTAACATGTGGAGGGGTAGAGTTTGATGGGGATGATAATTAATTTCATCTGGACATGATTAGTTTTAAGTACCAGCCAGAAAGCCAGGCTGAGATGCCTAGAAGTCAGCTGTAGATGGGGAACATGCTCAGATGTGGAAAATGGTCCAGGGAAAGACCATGGGAAGCCAAGGTCAGTAGGATTGTGGGAACCCTTCAAAACTGTTACTCACTTTACGGAGAACAGATGTTCTTACTGTGTCCTCTGGGGCTAATCACAAAACCTACAGATCAGGGTAAAGTGGGTGGGGGAACAGATCTGGCCCCAGTTCTCCCCTCAACACTCTACGCCACAAATCTTGTTAATATGCAAAGACATACAGGCTTCCTTGAAGTGCTGAGCAGCAGAGTAGACTTCTCTCAGCTTTTTGTCCTGGAGCATGGGAGGTAATTATTTTTTCATGTTAATGTTTCTGAGTTTCAGTTTGATCATCTGTGAAATGAGGTTATAAATATGGAACCCCGCTATCAGAGGGGATTACCACGCACATTACTATATGCAAAAGAGCTTTATCGACCGCACGGTGATGTAGAATTGAAACGTGATTACCTGTAGCAAGACCTTTCCCTTGGGTCAATGCCATTAAAATTTTTCAGATGCCCTGTACATTGCCAAATATTTAATATCATTGTTTTCAGCTCTTTTTCATGATCTGTATTTACAAATCACCTTGATAGGCGATCGACCAAAAAATAACTGGATAGTTTATTACAAAGTAAAGTACTTTAAATACATTTCCTTATGACCTTTTCTACTCTGGCAGAGAATGTGCGTGTTTCTTTTGTCTAGGGCTTGAGAAATTTATGGTGGCCCAATTTATTCAGCCCATGAGAACTAGTAAGAGCAGGGTTGACTTTCCTTTCTAGAAGAGTACCCAGCTTTAAACCGCCCATGCCTATGGAGTGCCACACACTTGTGGAATGTTCTGTACTGGACTTGGAGGATTGGGGATCCTAAGATTCCAACATTGGCCAGGAAGGAAGCAAATATAAGCCCAGCAGCTCTTGGTCCCCTCTCTTGCTCTTTGAAAGCTGCAAGGTGTACTCTCAGGACCACTGGGTAAGGGCCTGCTGATGACAAGGGAGGTGGCAGAGACCTGACAGGAAATTCCCTGAGGAACAAGTGGACAGACTGTCTCAGGCTCATTTAATCTGCCTGGTGTTGCAGACAGACCACAGTCTGCTGTAATTGCATGTGGACTGTGTTGTGTTTAGTTTGTTTTTTTAATTATTTATTTTAAAAACCCACCTATAAAGAATTCATTCCCTGCTATTCTGCTGCCATGATTCTACGTAGAAGACCACAAGCAAAAGAGCAACTTCTCAGATACCTCATGAGAAATGGAGCAGAAAGGAGCGCTCATAAGTTGTCTTTTCCATGACAGGCAGAGTTCTAGGTTTCTGCCTAGAGGATATTTCATTTAATGTCCCTGACAGTCTCGTGAAGGAGCTAGATAAGATCGATCCCCATGTTACAGAAAGCTCAGAGAGACCCAGTAGCTTCTGCAAAGATATATGGTTAGTGAGAAGACAGAAGTTTATACCCAGGTCTGACTCAAAAGAACACTCTTATTAGCTTACAACAGATCAGATACTGAAAGTACACTAATCCGTAAGTCAACATAAATTACCAAAGATTAAAAAAACTAAGTATATCTCCTTATAGTTGAGTTATACAAGGTTTTTAAATTTATAACTTAATTGCTGGATGGTTCAATATATTACATTCTTTAAATATGACACACAATTGGACAAAAACTGGGTCTTTGGTAATTTGGGGGATTTGTTTTTGTATTTTAAAAATACCCATTAGATCTGATTCCCCAGGAAACAGGCCCCGAGATGGACACTGCATGCTGGAAACCAGAGAAGCATGTTCTCGGGAATGGCACCTTTAAGGAAGTGCGGAGAGCAGGATCCCCGGTTGGAGAGGGAGAGTGACACAGTTGCAGTAGATGCCTGGGGCCATCTCAGCTCAGAGCTGCCATCATCTCCTTCAGAGAAGTCCATGGAGGCAAGGAGGCCAGCCCTTTAGGCCTCTCGTGGATGTACGAGGGGCTGTAGCATAACCCTGAGTGATGCTACTCCCTTCCACAGAGGACAATTATTGGAAAAGATCTAAACTAAGAGGCGTGTGGCCCTGCAGAAATAGCAAGTGTGCCTCCATGACGCTGGGGCCTGGGGAGGCTCCCTGCAGCTTACGCTACAACCCCCACCACCCACACCAGCGTCCTCAGGGACCACTTCATTCATCTAGTGAGCTTACCTGATGTGGTACCAGCTCCTCCAGGATCCTGGGTGGTCCCATTGGGGGGATAACTTATCAAAGGAAGGTTAGTGGGGTAAGAGGCAGCCCCCATGGCTGCAGTGGTCTTGAGGTCACATCACATACAAATTACATTCCATTCTGAAATTCTCTCATCTTTGGCCACAATTTTTGCTCTTTCAGGTGACTTACCTGGTAGGGTGACTCACATGTGCATCTTGGAGGTATCAGACCCCTCCTCAGGCCAGAGTGCTGTACTTGGAGACATCTGCCTAACACTGTGCCTGCCCACAGGGCAACAGACCCCACTCCCCTCAGTCATCATCACCTGGGCTCACATTCCCCATGAATTGTCTTCCTCCCTCACCCACTACCGAGGTCAAAATGTACGAGATGCCCCTTTCCTTCTTTCTGTGGAATGGGCATTTTCTGTCATTGTCCTTGTCTGCATTTTATGCTGCGAGTCTCCCAGTAGGCTGCCCGTGTTGGGCATCTTCCCTCTTCCTGGTAAACAAATAGTGTATATCACAAGTAACGGATCCATGGATTCAATGAATTATTAGTTTTGTGTTCCCTACTATGGTGAGCTTAATGATGTCCCCTTAGATACCAGGTCCTAATGCCTAGAACCTTTGTATATTACCTTACCGGTAAAGTGCTTGCAGATGTGATTAAGGAGCTGGAGGTAGGAGATTATCCTGGGTTATCCGGGTGAGACCTAAATGCTATCCCAAGTGTCCTTTAAAAGACAGGCAGAGGGAGACAGACCTGGCAGAGAAGGAGCTCTAAAGATGGAGCAGAGAGAAATCTGAAATAGTGTCCTAAATTATTAGATTGATGGGGCCACATGTCACAGAATGTGAGCAGCCACCAGCAGCTGGAAGAAGCAAGAAATGGGTCATCCCCTGGGGCCTCTGGAGGGAGCGCAACCCTGAGGGTACCTTGATTTCAGACAACTGAACTCTGTAACTACAAGATCATAAATTCTTGTAGTTTCGAGCCACCCATCTTGCAGTGACTTGTTACAGTCACCAGGGGGAATGAATCCAAAGTGCTGCTCCCCAAACCTCACTCTGCACTGAACTCATTTCTTTTTGGATTTTTATGAGGAACTTCTAGAGATATTAGGAGCAGGGCTGGAAGCTGTAAGAGTAGGATTACTCACACGAACTCTGGAACCAGGCAGTCTGCATTTAAATATTGGCACTACCAACTTCTCGTTCTGTGACTTCAGGTACACGACTTAACCTTTTAAACCTGAGTTTTCTCATCCAAAAAATGAAAGTGATGACCATGTCACATAAACATACTGTGAGAATTAAACTAGATGACTCCTAAAAATGTTAATACAGCAACAGGTGCAGTGTAACGCTCATTACTTATTAGCTATTACTATTAGCATGTAAATCTAATCATATGCCAACATGTATTCATTATTTGATTAAAATAATTTGAATAAAATATGTGAAAATAGATATTGTATTGATCAATGCAAATAATTACAGAAGCTATATATTATGAAGAACTTAAAGGATCTTAGGAAACTCTGCCTCACTTTCTCTATCTGAAAAATAAGTATAATGGTAGCACGGACTTTACTATTTTTCATTTTTTTAATTTCAGATTAATATGAGGGTACAGATGATTAGGTTACATTGTTTGTTACCCACATTGTTAGGGAAGTTCAAGTTGTAGCTGAGCTGTCACCCGGGGATGTGCTATACACCCTTACATTGTGCCCACACCAACCCCCCTCCCTCCTTCCCTCTGTCCCTTCCCTCTTCCCTCTAACACTTGAATTATTTCTGTTTTTCTCTCAAGGGAGAGTGTGGTTGTTTATTAGTTTCATATTTGTACTGAGTACACTGGGATACTTGCTTTTCCATTCTTGTGATACTTTACTAAGAAGCATAAGAAGGATGTTTTTTAACTCCACCTAGGTAAATACAAAAGCTATAAAGTTTCCATCATTTTTATGGCTAAATAATATTCCATGGCATATGTATACCACAATTTGATTCATTCATGAGTTCATGGGCACTTGGGTTGATTCCACATTTCAGCAGATGAATTGAGCTGCAATGAACAGTCTAGTACAAATGTCTTTTTGGTAAACAAAATTTTTTCTTATGGGTAGATACCTAGTAATGGGATTGTGGGATCAAATTGAAGGTTTACTGTTAGCTCTTTGAGGATTCTCCATACTTCCTTTCATAGGAACTATATTAGTTTGCAATCCAACCAGCAGTGTAAAAGTGTTCCCTTCTCTTCACATCTGTGCCAACATCTACAGAATTGGGACTTTGTGATGTGGGCTGTTCTCACTGAGGTTGAGTGATCATCTCAGGATGGTTTTGATTTGCATTTCTCTGATGATTAGGAACAATGAACAATTTTTCTCGTGTTTGTTGGCCATTCATCTGTCTCCTTCAGGGAAGATTCTATTCATGTTTCTTGCCCACTTACAAATGGGAATTTTGCTCTTTTCTTGTTAATTAGAGTTCTCTGTAGAATCTAGTTATCAGCCCTTTGTCAGATTCGTAGCATGCAAATACTTTCTCCCAGTCTGAAGGCTGTCTGTTTGCTTTAGCTGTGGTAGCCTTAGCTGTGCAAAAGTTTTAACTTGATCGTGACCTGTTGTGAGAATTAAATGGAGTAATTCACTTAAGCACTTAGCACAAGGCAGGGCATGTAGTCAGTGGGGAGGTGTCATTAGTGCCTCTATGCATTATCTCACCACAGTCTCATAATGTCAGTGCCACTCTTGTCCCCATTTTATAGACAAGAGTTGAAACAAATTGTTCAAGTGCACACAGCTAGTGTTTTCCGAGCCAGGACTCAAGCCCGGTTCTGAGATTGCACCCTGAGAGTTCCACCATTTCTACCTGCCAATGGAAAAAGTCTACTTTAGATTTTTCTTTTTGAGACAGATGTTAAGTATACTTTCTGCCAAACAAGAGATCTCTAAGTGATCTCTCTGAAGGAGAAGGAGAGGAATGTCTCATCTTTGAGAATGATAAAAGAGCACATTCGCAAGAATCCTGTTAGAATCTCCAGGCAGGAGGAACCATTAACAGACCTCTCCAGCTGGCTCTTCTATCTCCCAAACTTCAGCATCATTAAAAAACCTTGAACATGTCCATGTTTCATAATAAATAATCACAAAAAATGCAATACCTTTCTACATACATGTCAGTTGGTAAATATATTTGAAACATTAATGACTCTACTTACCTGTATTACGTAAAATATAGGAATAATAGGAAAGACTTGGAAAGTATCTTGCTACTATATAAAAGTGATTATTAATCACTATGGTTGGTTTTGTTTATTATGACACCGATACTGTTCTTAAATATCGAGTGTCATTCAATCCCTCATTTATTCAACGCTTGTTGAGTGAATGGCTAAGACATGCTGAAGATGTGATGAGAAAGACTTACAAGGTTCCTAAATGAGGCATGCTTCCTGGTGTTGGGAGATGGTCAATCACCCAACCAGTTAGAAAATATCAAATAACAAGTGAATGTTTTATAGAGAAGTAAAATGAAGAGGGAACAGATGATAGCAAGCCACCCGTGAAACCTTTACTGTCATTTGTCAGTAACTATTCTTAGGACATAGGTGGAAAAATCATACACTCTTTCCCAGGGAGATCAGGCTAATTTTAATTATACACACCCTGAAATAGCATGAAGTATGGCATAGGAAAAGTACAGAAAAGTTAAAATGGATCAAATATGGGCAAAAATCACTTCCAGATAGGAGGTGTGGGGAGCTTGTTAGGAACTGGAAAGGTGAATCTCTTAAGATAAGGTTCCCCATGTAGGAAGTGACCGAGAATGACAGTGAGAAGAGGCATCTCCCAGGAGGGAAGAGTGTGAGCAGAGCGGGAGAGCAAGGAAAGCCAGTCACCTGGAGAGGCTGGTTTCTGCTCTCGTTTGCCATTTTTCATTTGAGTAGACTGCTGGTTTTATCTGCTTTCTGAGTACAAATACGTCAACATTCAAATCATCTGAGAAGCTCAACACATTCAAACGTATTTACCAAGTGTCTTCTCTGGACTAGGTTCTGTATATGTTTCTGGACACTGGAGCCATTTTTTTCTCAATCCCTTTAATGTTTCATCTGTGCCTTTGCCAGGGTACCTATTACCTTGAATTCCAAGTATTCAGGTACATGCTATATATCATCTATGACTTTAATCGGCACTCATCAACTTGAACTCCAGGTGTTGAGATACTTGCTACATTGTCTAAGAGGCTGTATGTACTTTGAAGGAAGATTATCCTCTTATTTGATTGCAGTCAATTGTGTTGAGTTAACAATAAATATTTGTAGGTTGAATTATGAGATCACATAATGTTTGAGATAGAATACTTTAGAGATTTGATAGAGATTACTTGATTTCTCTCAATACCCACAGTTTTCTCTCCCCTCACCCTTACTAGTTACTTAATGACCAATTACTAAGTAGATGATTAGATTACTGCCATATTAATACAGTTCATTTATTAAAATGGCCCAAATTACCAAGATAGATATTTTACAGCCCGGTCATTTCAAGCACATTAATATCATCAGTATAACTACATCATCATTGAATAATTTGTCAAAAATATCTAGGAAACAGTATATCCAGCTGTGTAAACTTTTTTCTATTTGCCTGGATTTTTGAAAAATAATTCTGAGTTTGTATTGTGATGCATCATATAACACATGAATACTAGCTCACCTAATAAGTGTGTACAACAGCTTCTGAATAAGGATATAGGATATTTTTGTAGCATACTATACCAAGTAGCAGCTCTCAATAAATATGAAAAGGGGGTCAATAGTGCCTCATGGCAAAGAATGAGTAACTCAAACTATAACCAGAAAAACTGCGGAGAGGGTTGAGACCTTCCAGAGAGACATATTTGCAAATTCTGCTTTGGGATTACCAAGTTGGAAGTGATTCTGATCAACCAGGATGGGGTGGAGAACTGAGAAAATCAGACATTCAGAAATCCAGACTAACAACAGGGAAGAGATCATCCATCAGAATTGAAGGGGAAACATAAATCTGGCAGAAGAGAAGATTGGAGGGTTCAGTAAGAATGTGGAGCTTGGAAACGGAGGTCATTTCTGACCAGAATCATTGTATGATTCCTATATAAAAGGAAGCAGTGCCTAGGAGACACCTCCAGAGTTCACAGGTGGAGGGGAAGGGATGCATCAGGCGGAGGTCAGAGGTAGCAGGACAGAGAAATGGCCAACTCATGATAGCACAGTAGGCAACATTGTAGGTCCTCCCACAAAGAGGACCATGCCCCCAAATTTGGTACTGGTGAATATGTTACTCTGCATTGCGAATGTAATAATGGTTAAGGACCTTAAAACAGGCAGATTACCCTGGATCATCCTTGGGAGTGCTGTCTAACCCCATGAGCCCTTAAAAGCCAAGGGCTGTCTTCACCTGGGAGGAAAAGAAGGCAAGATGAGGCAGAAGGGAAGGTCAGATAGACTTGAAACATGAGAGGGACTTGGTTCACCATTGCTGGCTTCAGAGATGAACGAGACTACAAAACAGGGAATGTGGCAGCCTCTGGAAGCTGAACACCACCCCAGCCAAAAGCCAGCAAGAAAACCCAGACCTCAGTCTTACCACCACCTGGAACTGAGTGGTGCCACTGACCTAAATGAGTTGGGAAGAGGATTTTTCTCAGAACCTCTAATAAGGAACACAATCCTACTGTTACTACGATTTTAGCCTTGTGAAATTCTAAGCAGAGTTTCCAGGCAAGACCATCTGGCCTTCTATGTATGGAACTGTCAGAAAATAAATTTGTATTGTTTTAACCCACTCAAATCAGGTAATTTGTTATGACAATCATACGAAACTTATACAGATATTATATTTGTTGACACGTGCATAACTTAAAAAGAAATTTGGCTGATAGCCTATCTCTTACTTTCTTTTCTTGTTTAAAAGATATTGCATTTTCAAGATACTGGGAAATTTAGCATATCCCATATCAGAGGTGGGACAAAAATGATTTCATTATTTTGTTTGAGCATATTCTATAGTAAACACAAAGTCTTGAGTCCCAAAATTTAGTAATGTGATATATAATGTGTGATTTGAGCTAAAACTTTTGACCTTTTGATGGTTGCTGAGTGTGTGTGTGCACACACATGTGCACTGACTGTGTGTGTGCGCACATGTGTGCGCTCGCTTTCATGTCTCTGCAAAAAATATAAAATATATATTAAATTATTCTAAGTAATTATTCCTTTAGTTATACAAATTTTCCTTGCCAAATTTCATTCATTTATAACAAATTTTGCCTCCTATTACAGTAATGAGGACTCTAGAGAAAAAGTAACAAATATGAGTAAATGTTTGTAATGAAGTGAATAGCATCATATATATGTAACCATCTCCCAAGCTTTTTAAAAACAATACTAACTAAAGATATCTTAATTTGAAATTAAAAATTAAAATAATTTCAGAAAAGGTTTTTTTGGTATATCTTTAGTGCCTTGATCTTGAGACACAGCATTTCACACTTGAATCATCCTACTTGGTAAGTACGACCATTCAAGATACTCAAAGCCAACCCTTTCCTGATAAGCCACACTTTCTCTGCATGCCCTTTTAAACACAGATAAAATGCTGATTCTTTTAAAATTGCATTTGTAATTGCAGTGATTGTAAATGATGCTTCAGATGGACCAGAACTATTTTTGGAAAGAACTGTGAGATGGTTGGATGAGAGATTACAGCACACGAGCTTTCACGGTCCCCATCTCTTCCTGAGAAAAAGTTTCTTTGTTAGCCTTCCTTTGAGGTTCTCGCTCTCTTCTGTGTAGTTCTAGACATAGAATTGATTTTCAGTCAACTGATCTGTTATTATCACAAGATGAACTTTCAAATTTAAATTTTTCCACCTTTTTTTTTTTTTTTGATAGAGTGCTATGGCATCATAGTACTCTTGCTCATGATTCTCTTGCCTCAGCTTCCCGAATAGCTGGGACTACAGGTGTCTGCCACAACACCCAGCTATTTTTATAGACAGGGGTCTTGCTCTTGCTTGGGCTTGTCTTGAACCCATGAGCTCAGGGAATTCACCCGGCTCAGTTTCCCAAAGTGCTAGGATTACAGACGTGAGCCACTCTGCCTGACCCACCTTTCCAATTAAGGCTTATCATTAAAATTTAGAATGTTGTAAGGAAAAACTCATCATGCAGTCATTTTTTTTTTCCTATTTGATGAACTAGGTTGAAAGTAGGGGGGTAGATATTCGAAACAAAATATTAGGAAAGCATGTATATTTATGTATTTTTTATAAATAATTTTATCTACATAAACTACTGAAGGAAAACACATTCCAAGAATCTTCTGTGTTATCAGATAATGACTTTAACTCACTTACCAGGTGAAATGCTTGAGTCTTGGCCATATTGCTTAATAATTATATGATCTTGAGAAGTTATTGAAACTTATCATGGTCTTTAAAATGAGAACTATCCCTCCTACCTCATAGTACCTACCTCATCATTTTTTGTAAGGACTAGATGAAGCGAGATAATGTAAGATACTTAAAACCTGGAACATAGTAAAGCTCTCAATAAATATTAGCAATTTTTAAATGGCAATTAATGAGAAGAGCAAAGCCAGCAGTAAGACTAGGAACCCACACAAAGAAGATGGTGAAGTATGTTCTAGGAGACTGAAGGGAAGAAGGAGGAATATCAGCCCTCCTGGGAGTGATGGGGGAACTCTGAGAAGGTGGATTTGATTACTCAAGGGCACTGTCTAATGTAGACACAGGGCTGATCTCAGTAAGTTTTCTGCTGCTCTCACAGCATACCACAGACTGAGTCATTTATAAAATAGAAGTTTTTTGTCTTATGTTTCTGGTAGCTGGGAAGTCCAAGAATGTGGTGCTGACTTTCAGTGAGGGTGCTGGTGCTGTGTCATAACATGACACAAAAGTAAGTAAGCATGTGGAGGCAGAGAGTGGAGGCTGGCCTGACCCCACATGGAGAAAGAGAGCAGAGTCCGGGCCTAACTCCTTGTGGAGACAGAGAGTGGAGACTGGGCCTATCCCCACCTGGAGGCAGAGAGTGGAGGCTGGGCCTGACCTCATGTGGAAAAAAGAGAGAGGAAGCTGGGCCTGATTCCTTGTGGAGACAGAGAGTGGAGGCCAGGCATGACCCCACATGGAGACAGAGAGTAGAGGCCAAGCCTGACCCCATGTGGAGACAGAGAGTGGAGGCTGGGCCTGAACCCATGTGGAGACAGAGAATGGAGGCCAGGCCTGACTCTACATGGAGACAAAGAGTGGAGGTCAGGCCTCACCCCACATGGAGGCAGAGCATGGAGGCCAGGCCTGACCCCACATTGAGGCAGAGCATGGAGGCCAGGCCTCATCCCACATGGAGGCAGAGAGTGGAGGCCAGGCCTGGCTCTACATGGAGACAGAGAGTGGAGGCCAGGCCTGAGTCCACATGGAGACAAAGAGTGGAAGCTCAGCCTAACTCATACATATATCAGGAGCCAATTTCTACAATACCTAAGCCACTCCATGCATGTCAGAGCACTCATGACCTAATAACATGTTAAAGATCCCACCCCATAATTCTATCACAATGGCAATTAAATTTTCACATGAGTTCTAGAGGGGACATTCAAACCGTTCATATGCAGTGGTGCTCACAAATATTCTGCCAGTCATATTCTAACAGCTACATTTTTTTCCAATTACTTCTACATGGGTCCCTACCAAGGTTTGAGACAGACATTATTTCACTTCTAAGAAACACAGTTAACAGTGTCCTTTCTGATCCACCCGTGTAAGTTTCAACTTGCTTGGCTTATCAGTGTTGCTGGGAAGGCTTCGTTAGTTTCTGTTCACATGGATTTTACATTTCTTGATTTTTGATTTTTGTGGATCTCAATATGTGAACAATAGTCACAAAGGATTTTCTTAGGTTTGTCTAAATGTTCAGACAGAAGACCACCATAGGCCACACTTAGTACCAATCAGAGAATTTAAGGAAGGACCAGAACTTGCCAGAGGGGCAGGGGCAGCTATTCTTCTTCATGGAAGGTCTTGAAGAACAATCCATGGAACAATTCAAGTCTGAGCTGAATTTTATACCAAACAGGTCCAGGAGTCGCGCTAGCTTAAAATCTTTATGCACCAGGGGGCCCAATATTTCTTGTAAAACCTCCACAGGGATAGCTTCCGGAGTCCCCATTAGAGACACAGCACTGACAAAAACGAGGGCTTCTCATCAACATTTACAATAGATAATCCCCGTCGAGATGCAGTTTTCCAACCTTGGGTAAGTTTTGAATCATACTCAATGTTGATGCATAATGTATTCAGCACATGTCATTACCAAGTTATCAATACCAGGGGAATGATGCTACAGAGTTCCCAAAGGGCAAATTCTCATGCAGCAGGAGAAGAGATATCGTTAACTCTTTATCTACAGTGAGTAATTGGCTTTTTGCGAAATCATAATGTGTTAGGGTATAAAAATAAAACTTTTCTTATTTGGCAATAACTTCCCCAAAGGTGCTCTGCTGAATCCCGCCTTTTGTCCTTGCTGAGTGAGCTCCAGTAATAGGATCACAGCTGGACTCTTGACGCTTCAGTTTTATTCAGTTATTAAAATAGTCACTTAGAGTTCCTAAAACTCAGAATCTCATAACCATTTCATGACTCTTTTGCCCGGCCCTCCAGAACACAGAATGAAAGCAATTTCAGCCTGGCTGCCACTTGCCTCTCTCCCATTGTATCCAGCTGTTGGCAAAGGGGAAGGATGGAGTCAAGCAGGTTCTCAAAGGTCCGCCTGAGGGTAGGCCTTCCCTGTTTGGATGGTCACAGTACTGACCCAGCTTGTGGAGTTTGACAAGGATGGATGGGGTGTCGCCAACTAGTTGTCCTGACAAAGCTCCCTCCTTAGCTACTCCCCCTCCTTAGCTACTCTCCCCAATATTCATAGTCACATGTGAGATTCGGCCACAACTCGTGCCCAAGCCCCACTTGCATCCTGAACCTGCATTCTTCCAAAATATAGACTGCGGCTCCCAATCTCATCAAACATCCACTATCAACCTTATGCACCAAGGCTCCAGAGTCCATCTTACCTCTTAAGAATGGTCGAGGGGGAGGTGTTTGGGGACCCATTATGACCTGGCAAAAGCCACCATGCCATTTCTCCCCAGGGTCAGCATCCCCTACTCCACTAGGACAGAAATTCTGGTGTCGATGCAGAGGTTCAGCAGGGGAAGAATTGTCGATCTCCTCTGCTGGGCACATCTAATTTGAATGACTTATTCTCTTGGGATTCTCCTTCCTTAGGTTTGGGGAAGTAATGTGCCTCTTCCCCATGCTCACAAACTTTGCTATACAGAAAATTGATACACCCCCACATCCCCACATCATCTAGTTAATGTGGGGTGTTTTGAAGAGGGATATTGGGATGAGAGGTGTAGCAAGCCAGGGCTGCTGAGCCAGCACCTCCCAGCAAAACTCGGTGGGCACAGCTGGCCCCAAAGCTGTCAGATCTGTGAGTGAAAATGTAGGTAGGCTTACTTAACACCTTTGTTCTCAGATATGACTCATAGTTCTGGGCTGAATTCTGTGTCTCCAAAGGTCATATATTAAAGCTCTAACCCAGGGTTTTTCAACCTTTCTTATCACACAGCACATGTAAACCAATAGTTAAACATCCACAGCTGCTTAAATTTTGTTTCTCAAAAAAAAAAAAGTCATGGGGGGGTGGGTATACTTTATACTTGCTGTGCCTTAAACTTCTCTTGAAAATAATTTAAATAATTATCTTTAAAAAATTTTCCCTGGCACACCAAAGTGCCATGGTACACCAGCTGAAAATCACTGCTCTAACCTCTAGTATCTCAGAATGTGCCTATATTTGGAGAAAGGGGCTTTAAGAGAGTGAATAAATTAAAATGAATTCATTAAGGGTAGGCCCTAATCTGACTAGTGTCCTTAGGAGAAGAGGAAACAGGGGTGGCACCTGTGGCTCAAAGGAGTAGGGTGCCAGCCCCATATACTGGAGGTGGCGGGTTCAAACCCTTGGACTTCAGCTGCAACACTGGCTTTCCTTCAGCGTCCAGTCTGTCAGCCCACCCTGCAGACTTTGGACTTACCAGGCTACTGTTGAGCAACTTGGATGGAACGGGAGTCCAATATCTTAAATGAAGCATCTCAGGAATGGGAAAACAAGTGGGAGCCAAAAAATGGGTACACACAGGCACGAAGAGATGGGATGTTGGAAATAAAGAAGAGGGGAGAGAGACCCCTGAGCATCTTCCCGGTGCCAGTGGATGACCAGCATCTATGTTGCCAGCATCAGCCCTGGAAGCCCCTTGTTCCAGGCACCCTGTAGTTCTCAAGTTTTGTCAGGCTTTGTGTGAGGTACTGAGCATATAGAGGTAAACAAACAAAAACTGAACATTATAACTGCACAGAGATTCCAGTTATTATTTTAAAGGTAAGATCTGTAAGCGAGAGAAATCATCCTTCACTCTCTCAAAAGCTTTTCCCTGCAGACCTTCTAAATTTCATTTCAAATGCCAGTTCCCAGATGACCCAAAGATTATTCTATTATATGTGAATACGGTAACATTAAAACACTGATAATTGTGAAGAAAAAAAGAAGAAAGAAAACAGATGAAGGCAGTCTCCCAAATTAAGCAAGTTTAGCCCCTTTAAGGTGCAAATCCCATCACAGGATCACATTTGAATTGTTCCAAACATACACACTGGAGAAATACTCTCCTCACTGGAGAAATAAATAGGTGTGGTTTCGTTTTAACTAGCTGAAAACTGCAGAAAATCGCAGAAACTACAAGAAAGGTTGGAAAGGAGATATTCAGTCTGGGGGCTTGGTTGGTCTTCAGGTACAAGTCCTCTCTGTCACTGTTCCTTTCCCTTCAGGGTTTGCGCCCTTCCTCAGCGTCACACCTAAGCTTGGAACTTTGTTAACACCCTGGAAGGACCAATGTCCTTCAAAGGTGAGTGTCAGATAATCTCTAGAGATGAGTCTGATAATATCTGTCTTTCAAGATCATAGGGAAGTTTAAGAGATAAACATACATCAATACCCCACATGCTCTTTGTTATGTTAGGTGCTCACTAACTATTAATTCCATTTTCCCTGTAATGTCCAATAATGAGCTAAATTCATTCATTTGTTCATTTACTCATAAAATATTGACCGAGCGTTTATTTATTTTCTTTCGTCCTGCGGCCATTTGATGCTCTCTCTGGCTGCATCTACCTGGATGCTCCCTACATACAATTTTCTGCTGGGTCCCTCTGTCTCCCCAGGGTTTTTCTTGGAAGCAGGTGTGTTCTCTTATATTCTGAAATCACCCCTGTCTGAAGGAATTCTCCTTTCCCCCAAGAAGGGCGGCTAAAAGCAGCTCTTTCTCTGAAGCTCTTCTTGTCATCAGCTTCTCCACGCTTCCTCCATCTCATTTGAACTCACTAGTCCAGATCAGCTTTTTCAAACTTGTCTGGAAGGCCTGCTCTCTTTTTTAATCTTCTCCCGAACAGTCTGACTGTGTCCCTAAGTTTCCAGCTTTCCCTGAAGGATTAGCCTTGTGGAACAGAAAGGCCAAAAAATAGCAGGCTTTTTCTGGTTGTTGTGCTGTTCATTCTTCTCCTGGGGCGACAAGCACAATAGTAACCATCTGCTTTAAAAGTAAAAGAAAAGTGGGGAAATTCCAAGGGAGGGAAGCACCATATTATTCTGCCGCTTTGGCATATGGCTAGCCAGAAAATTAAAGTTTCAGACTTCAGGGAACGTTAGGGGTTTTCTAATACAACCTCTTTTTCTGTCTTCTCTGTTATATGTTCCTGGCAGATGGTCAAGCAGACTCCATAGTACCAGTCACAGGTAATTCAGTTCCTCATAAGAGAGTGAATTCCAAAACTATAGACGTCTTAGAAAGTCCATCCTGTATGGAGTTGGTGTCTGTTTCCATTATGGGCAGAAGAGCCTGATGGACGTAACATTGGCCTTGGACCTAAACCAACAGAGATGGGTCAGATGATCTCTAGAAACTCAGGCTCTTTATCTACAAAAGGGAGCTGATAATACCTGTCTTTCAAGAGCATAGGGAAGATTAAGAGATAAATACACATCAATGCCTCATATGCTATTTGTTGTGCTAGGTGCTCACTATTCATTCCATATTCCCTATAACATCCAATAATGATCTAAATTCATTCATTTGTTTATTTACTCATAAAATATTGACCATGCATTTATTTTACCCAATTCTTGGAATAAACCCTGGTAATGTAAGAGAGAATAAAACGAAAGTATGCCTTGCCTTAAGGAAATGCAAAATATCCAGAATATACATTGAATTACGAACATGAGACGTTTTGTGGAAGAAAATACTCTTCACTTGGTGAGGAAAGCACATACAGAGGGAAACATATAAAACAACAAGTTCCCCATTTATTCTCTCTCTCTCTCACTGTATCATCTTCCCGACAGAGTCTCCTTACATAAGAATAAACATTCCAGGGTCTCCATCTATTCTTCAGATAGCATGGACGTGGGATGGCTTAATTTTTCCTATTAACATATGGAACATCGAAAAATCCTTTCTATGGTAGGGAACTTTAAGCCTGGTAAGAAAGAATCAATATTTTGAATTCTTCTTCATGTTATTTGTCTATTTCAACATGTAAAATAACAACAGCAAATATATGTATTCCTTTCACAGTTTGCACATTTTCTATGCTATTTTTATTTACTATGGTATTTGCTGCTGTAATGTTGAGAGGAAAGATAAGTCATAAAAGAAACTATAATTTGCTGGGCACAGTGGCTCACGCCTGTAATCCTAGCACTCTGGGAGGCCAAGGCAGGTGGATAGCCTGAGCTTAAGAGTTCAAGACCAGCCTGAGCAAGAGTGAGACCCTGTCTCTACTAAAAATAGAAAACCTTGCCAGGCAAGGTTTTATGGGAGACCTCTATTCTGGTATCCTCAGCTCATTGGCATCCGATTACTTGGCCACCACACTGAAAAACAAATAAAAATAAATAAATTAATTAATTAATTAATTAAAAAAAAAAAAAAAAACTGTGTACCACAAGTTGACAAGGAGAGGTAAGAGGAAAGAAGAATCTTTGGCCTTGCTGCTAGTATTAACTTTGTCTCCCTCCTGGCTTCCCCCATCCTAAGTAGCCTTCTCGAAGGAGCCAGCTGGGCTGTGCACCGGTCACAGGGGCTTCTCCCAGCAGAGCTGTGTGGCCGGTGGCACTTCTTGAGTACACACATTCCCACGGCCACAACGCTGGGGGCAGACAGTAAGGAGGCAGGCACTTGTCCCCGAAAGAAGGAAGACCCGGTACCCTCCCTCTGTGAATAGATGGAGTTGTTCTCACTGTGTCCCTTGAAAGCCTCATTCTCTGAAGTACAAGCTATTATGCGAAGGCAGATGTACAGTCTGGGAAGTTTTCCAAGTTCATCACTGAGAGGCGTGGAGGATTCAGCATGATCGCCTCCGTGGAGCTGCCGCCTCTGTCTCAGTCTGCCTGGCTGGCAGCACTGAACAGGGGACACTTGTCCAGAGGCTGGGTGGCTAGGAGCTGGAGCACTCTGACGGGGGCCCTCCCAGACAGTTTCTTGGTTTGCAGAGCTGATTCAGTTTTCTCTGACAGCTTCCCACATTTCCTAGGAGAAAAGCATTCCAGTGAGGAGACAGCAGCTTGAGTTTGTCTGAATTGGCTACACTCCCGGCGAGAGTTAAGTGTGAGGTTCACCGCACAGCATCTGCACGGGGAAGAAGTAGGAGCGGCTGCCACATCCGGCTCCCAGCACAGGCGCAGGACACACTGCATGTGGCAACTGTCTCACTGATTCCCATTGCGTTCCCTGTCACTTTAGATCCTGCCTACACGCCAAGGAATAGATTATGAAGACAAGGATTTGCTCCCCAGATACAAAGTAGAGAAGCATTAGGCTTATGATCCCCACCATAGGTTCAAGTTGTCCAACTCCCAGAGGCCATTAAAAACAGTCACATATCTTAGAGTTGTCCACAGCTTCAAATACGGAGTTTAATGTTTTTCTTATGTGAAGTTCTTGAAGCTAAGTAGCAGCCACCGCTTCTTCGTGTGATGTTACCATCATCTCCTCTGCATGAGTGATTTCAGCACTAAAGCAGGTGTTACAGAAAGGCGGATTAAAATGAAGCCTGGGGGATCTTAACACCCCTCCACTCAGGAGAGTAACCAGAAAAAGAGGGTAAGATGTACACATTCCAGTGTTTCCTATCCTGACCCTGCTCCAGATTTACATTTAGGTAGCAAGAAAAGCAGGGGAAGTCGAGAGGCTGAGTGCTACGGCAGGTGTCCCCGTGGTGTGCCAGCCTGGGTTAGAGGAAACAGAACATTAAATGTTTTCAAGTAGATTTCCAATTGTCTCAGGATTTCAGAAATGTTTAACATAATGATAAGAGTTTGCTCTGTGTGTGTGTTTTTTAATCCAAATGATGAAAAAATTCTGGCATATTTCAACATGCTAAATTCTAAAATCTTTAACAAAGCCTGTGAGTCCTGCGTGTTCTGGGTCTTTCCTTCCTCTGCACTTCGTCCCAGGCCACTCACCCATGCAAAAGGAAAGTGACTACTTTGGTTTTGTGTCCCAACAAGATTCATCAAAGCAGGGCTAATGGGACTGAGGAGATACGAGCCAGACCACGGTACTGGTTAGCTAGTGCTGTGGACCCAGCTGCATTAAAACACGGTGGCTTCAAATAATAGCCATTTGTTATTGCTCATGAGTGCAATGGTCAGCTGGTAGGTGTCTGTTGGAACCATTCCCATGTCTCCGGTCAGCTTTGGGCCTGACGGGCAGCTCTATGGATATTCGCTGAATTCTCTCACGTGTCTGAGGATAGCATTTCTGTTCTGGCCTACGATGGATTTGGCTTTTTTTTGCGTGATCTGACATCTTCCAGCCAGCTAGCCTGGGCCATTTCTCAGATTACAGCAGTATTCCTAGAAAGAGAATGCAAGCTTTCAAGGCTACTCAAAACGTAAGCTTGAGCTGGCAGGATTCATATTGCTCATTCTGCTAGTCAGAACAAGTCAAGGAGCCGCCTCAGATTTAAACTGGAGAAATAGGCTCCATTTCTTGAAGGAAGAATCTTCAACGTTGTATTGCAAGGGGCATAGATATAGGGGCTGTTTTTGCAACCAAATCACCAAAAACTTCAAGGATAACAGGAGCTAAAAAAAAAAAAAAAAAAAAAAAAGGAAAGAAAAGAAAAGAAACAGGCGCCCTGCTGGCAGAGATAATGTGTAAGAATGCATCCAGGTGTAAGGACTATTATGAGGAAAGCTCACGACATGTTCTATAAAAGGAAAAGAGAGCTGTTGTTAGAACAAAGATGCACATGCAAGCACAGAACACGGCGGGGTTGTGAGAAAAACAGCACAAATGAGATTTGGGAGGACTTTAATTCCATGCTAAAGAATCTGAGCTTTGTTCTAGACATATATATATGGTCACTTGAGAGAAGCAAGAATTACAGCAGAGGAATGCTGGTGTGTGCATTTACCAGGGGTCTACAGCCCCTTGCTCGACTCCCTCCTTCTGTGGATTCAGTGATAACCAGTCTCTCCTGGCTTACTTGTTCTTTCTCCAACTTTGGTCCTTCAATGTTCTTTTTTTTTTTATTTCAAAAAATTCAAGGGGTACAGTAATTTTTGTTACCTGGATGAATTGTAGTCAGAACTTTCAGTGTACCTGTCACCAGAATAGTGAACATTGTACCAAACAGGCAGACTTTTATCCCTCCCCCACCCCAAATTTCCCCTCTCTTAGTCATCAGTGCCCATTACGTAATTTTATGACCATATATGTATTCCTCAGTTAGCTCCCACCCGAATATATGGTATTTGCTTTTCCATTCCTGAGATTCTTCACTTAGAGTAAGGGCCTCCAGTTCCATCCAAGTTCCTTTTTAAGGCAGAGTAGTAGTACTTTATGGCTCTTATATACCACACTTTCTTTATCCACTCATCAGTTGATGGGCACTTAGGTTGAACATCCTCCTTCTCCCTCACGACTCACATTTAGTCTTTAGGTTCGGTCAGTTACATGTGCATTTCCTAACATGTTACCAGTATCAGAATGCTCTTCTTAGGAGCCATGGCTACGGTTCCCTGGGTTCTTCAAATTATGAAGGCAGGACCTAGGTAATTTGCTCCATCTAATTTTAATTAGAAGATAATTTTATCAGTGTCTTAATGATATCTTGACCAACTTAGTTTTAAGTAAAAAATTTTATCTCTTTTGGAAGCATTTTATAATCTGCTCCCAACAACCTAACAATTTACACCCCACTACAAGGAGCAAGTGTTATCCCAAAGGACTAAAAAAAATAAGCCTTCCGATGTGACCTTGACCTTCTTGTACACTAACCTAGAAATCTCATCTTGATGTGACTTGCTATTATTGGTATGTTGTATTTCTCCAGTGTCACTGCAAAGACTCAGTCCAACCTTTCCCTACATCTTAGCACAAAATGAGGTAGGTTCTTTTTCCAAGTCTGACATTAATGCCTACAAAAAAATGTTAAAATGTGTAAGTTCTACTTACTATCTTGAGCAAAAGCTGTTTAAGCAGACTTTGAAAAATGAAATCTTATATAGAATCTCACACATACAACAAATAAAAGCAGAGCTGGCTTTGTTGAAATGTGGATAGAGGTACTCTGCCCCTTGGTCTCCTGTTTATTCCTTCTAGCCCTCTCCTGCAAGGCCCCTGAAGCTCAAGGCCATGACTGACCCAACTTAAGAATCATGGGCCTGGAAGAAACATGAAATCAGTATACTCTAGCAAAACAGCAAATGCCATTTACACAGAAACATGTGATGATTTGGGCTGTATCTGACCAACTTTAGAAAACAAAAAAGAAAAAAGTTGCAATAATTAGAAGAGGTTGGATTCAGAATTGTTTTTTTCTTTCCTTTAATTGATATATAATAGTACATATGTATTTGAGGGTTACATGTGGTATTTTGATACATGTAAACAATGTGTAATGATCAAATCAAAGTAATTGGGATAACCATCCCTTCAAAATTTATGTTTTCTTTGTGTTGGGAATGTTCTAATTCTTCTCTTTTAGGTTTTTTTTTTAAATATACAATAATCTATTAACTAGAGTCTCCCTACTATACTATCAATACTAGAATGCATTGCTTCCATCTGTATATTTCTACACATTGACCAACTTTTCTTTGTCCCAGTTCCCCCATACTCTCTCAGCTCCTAATAATTGCAGCACTATTCATAATGCTATATGGGATTGACTGAGGTGTTCAACAGTGGACAAATGGATAAAGAAAATGTAGTATAGATACATGATAGAATATTATCCACCCATAAAGAGAATGGAATCCCATCATTTGTAGCAACATGGATGGAACTAGATGCCATTATGTGAAGTGAGGTAACTCAGGCGCAGAAAGACAACCACTGCCTGGCACATGTTCTTGTAGGTGGGACCAGCAGAGGGAGCTCTCATGAAGGTCGATTCAGAGTCTTCATCAGACAAATAAAGTGACAGAATATCTCCCCCAACTTTTTGGTAAAAACTCCTCTCTATTACAACTCTAGAATGCAGCTTTTTACTCTCCAATCCCCTATCATTATTTTCCCTACCTGGACTGCCCTAATCTTTACTTACCTGGATTCCTGCCATAAACTACCTGATCTCCTGCTACCAGTCCCTGGCCATCCAGTACATCAGTAGAACACTTTCCAACACCATCTGCCTAAAACCAGCTATCACCCTGTAGCTCCCATTGTCTATGAGATAAGAGTAAAGTCCAAATTTCATAGCTTGTCCTGGAAAATCCACCCTAACGGAGTCCTCACCAACTCTCTGGTCAATTCTTAACTCAAATCTTATGCTTTAGCCATGCTAGAAAATTGAGAGATCTTCAAACTAGCTATATTTAATATCTCCATGTCCCTGTAAATATCATTATCTCTGTGTACAATTAGCTTTCTCTAGCATCTATCTGCTGCAAGCCCACCTATCCCCTAATACACAGATTAATAGCACCTTCTCCTCTCTAAAGACTTCCCTAATCCCTCTTGCCATTGGCAGCCTGAATCTGTCCTTCCTCCTATTGTAACAGCATTTGATACATGCTCAGGAATCTCACTAATCGTACTGCATTATACTCAGTTAATGTCATATCTTGGTGCCAAACTTAACTACAGTCTTAAAAGTGAAAGGACCAAATCTTGACTGGGACATCACTAGCGCCTAACACAGTACATGACATCAGGCAATGGTTCAGTGACACTGCATGAATAAACACTAGAAGCAATGCCTTAAGAAAATAAATACAGGCACGGCATGTAGGATGATCAGAGCGCGAGCCACGTGCAGGGGACCAGTGAGGAGGGTGCTGAGATAATCCAGGCTGATGATGATCATAAAGAAGCGAAGCAGAAAATTGTCATGGACATGGAAGAGAGAAGAATATTGGGCATCTCTGGAAATAGAATCCACAGGGCTTGAAAGGGCAGAGGAGTAATTGACAATAAATCCAAAATTGAGCTCAGAGCCAAGAATGAATGATTTCATAACAAGCTTTAGGAAGCAGGAAGGAAGCTGAGGAACTCAGTTTCTGGTGTGATAAACGTGCACTCTGTAATGTCAGCGGTTGCTGCCTTGCTTTTGTTTTCTTTTTTTTTGTTGTTGTTGTTTTGTTTTTGCATTTTCCTTATTTTGAAAGCAGATCTCAGGGTACAGTGAAGGCTCAGGAGTTGCTGACTGAATGGCCCGGGTCTTGGAATGCTGAGGGTAATCACAGTCAAAGCTGCGGTCTCTGCCCTTACTCTCCTCTCACGTGGAATTCTTTTAAATACAGTGGCTTGTTGCCTGTACCTTAAGAATAATAGCTCTGAAGGAAGGAAATATTTTACAAAAAGAAACATATTTTATATTTTATGTACACATAAATATACAATGTTTCTATTGAGAAATTAAGCTATTGATTTTTAATTCTTTTTTTTTTTTTTTAATTGTTGGGGATTCATTAAGGGTACAAGAAACCAGGTTACACTGATTGCATTTGTTAGGTAAAGTCCCTCTTGCAATCATGTCATGGTCCCAAAAGGTGTGGCACACACCAAGGCCCCACCCCCCTCTCTCCTTCCCTCTCTCTGCTCTTCCTTTCTCCACCCCTCCCTCCTTCTTTCTCTCTCTGTGAATTTTAATTCTTAATAAACTTCTGATGAATATTCACTTAGTTAAATATCTAATTTGATCACTGTGCTTTAACACCTAAAATATATTTTATAAGAGACTTTATGATAGCTATCCTGCACTGTTCTATTAAACTTCTTTTAAATTATTGTCAGGATTTTTCCTTACAGGTCACCCACGGTAAGAGAGTAAAAATGGATCTAAATCTGGATTAAAAGCTTTGGTGAATTCAGAATGTTTATCCCCCAGACTCAGAATTAATGACTTAATGCTCCCTGAAGATGTCATATCTGTAGGCCACATACACCATCTTGCTGAGTTAAATTCCTAGTAAGGGATTGGATCGATTTTCCATTTCTAATGAGAGAATAATACCAACAATAATTCTAATTATATCTTGGACTTAGAGCGTTCATTTTTTCTAGGAGCTAAAGGAAGGGCTACATCTGTTACTTACTGTGTACATAAAGACAAAGTGATTTGACAAACACTGTATGCCAGTGTGATTAGAATTCAAAGGGATTAGAGATCTGAATTTTCTATTTTACATTTAGTATTCCTTGCTTTAAGTTCTCATGCATTAAAAAAAGAAGAAGAAGAAATTGCAACTACTAAACTGAAGAATTCTAATTTAACAGAAGACAGAAATCTCAGAAAGAGACATTTGTGAAAGTTTGAAGTGTGGATTATAAGAAGCTGTGAAATGTCTTTTAGGAGAAGTGTTCCAACATAAAACAGATTCATACATGTCTATAATCATTTACTGGGATACTATCCATTTAAGGGTAGAATAGATTGTTTTTCATGGTTTCTTCTGGACATATAATTCAGTCATTTCTTTTCTATATGCTCTGTTACATTTTTTTCTAGTAAAACTTATATATATTTACACACACACATATATATATAAATGTATAAAAATAAATGCAAAATGACACTATTAAATTGCTCCATTTTACTAGGGAATAAATGGGAGAAACCTGGGCTGAATCTTTTTATATTACAATTACCCTCTATAGTCAAATTTCAAACTTGCAGCCAGATCCTTTTGAAATACAGATCAGACCAAAGCAGCCCTCTGTTCAAAACTCTACTTGGCACCCTATTTCACTAAGAAGAACCAAGTTCTTACAACAGAGTGTAGGGCTCTCCTATTTCTCTGTCCTCAGCCTTTGTCTGACTCCTTGTCTGGTTTTTTCTGGCCATGCTGGCCTCCTTGTGGTTCTGCTGCTGAGAAGACGGCTGCCTCAGGGCCTTTGCACATGCCATGCCTTCAGCCTGGATTCTCTTCCATGAGTTATCCTCATAGCCATCTACTTCCCCTTCTTGAAGTTTTTTTTCTCAGATGTCACTTTCTTAGCAAAAGTGACACTTATCACTCCCTCTCTAAAACTTGCAATTTTCTCTATCCCCAATGAACCATATTTTTTTCTTTTTTATAGTATTTATCACTTTCTAACATACTTCATAACTTGCTTACTTGTTATGTTTATTTTTATTACTTGCCTCTTCCTCTCAATTGCTAGAACATGTGCTCTTAAAGGGCAGGGGGTTTTGTCTATTTTGGCTGATATTTGTTGATTTCATCCAGACACCCAAAATAGTGCCTGGCACATATTAGATTCTTGATAGCATGTTTTGAACAAATGAATGAATACTCATTAACTCAGAGGGATGATGACTACAAGGGACTAGAAGGTAATTTTTACATGTGCAAAAGATATATAAGGACATTCTATAGTTAGATGAGCAAAAATTGCCATTCTTGAAAAATTACGCAGAGATATGCTGCAGCAAATTGAGAGATGACTCCACGTAAAGAGGAAAGGTGAGATAGAAAATAAGGCTAACTATCAATACCAACAAAATATAGAATTAAATCTTGATTATTTTCGTTGACCTTGTTTAAAAATACATATTTCAAAAAAATTATTGAAAGAGAACATATCATTTAATAAGATAATTTGTTCATATGTTAGATCTAAACTAACATAGTAAATTAATACAAACTGAGAAATGGAAAGAAAATAGAAACCATGAAGTAAAACTGGGGAGAAATTTTCCCATTTTTGCAGGTAGTATCAATAGAACAGACATTAATTTTCTGTGATGATGCCATTAGAAGAAAATGGTTATAGTATTTTCCTTAAATCTCACTTCTAAATAACAGACCTTCAGATATTTGGGGAGAGTTACCATGTTCCACCCAAAATAGGGGTCCTCAAACTGTGGCCCGCAGGCCACATGAGGTGGTGTAATTGTATTTGTTCCCGTTTTTGTGTTTTTACTTCAAAATAAGATATGTGCAGTGTGCATAGGAATTTGTTCATAGTTGTTTTTTTTTTTAGCTATAGTCCGGCCCTCCAGTGGTCTGAGGGACAGTGTACTGGCCCCCTGTTTAAAAAGTTTGAGGACCTCTGCTGAGAAGCAGGGAAAACACTAAACTGTTCCACGTGTGACATAAATTCCAGTTCCTCTATCACGTGAGTCCTTACTGTGCCTCTTCATGTATAGTGACAGCCACAATTGGACACAGCCATGGTCCCTGCAGCACAGAAGGGAGCTCAACCATCCTGTCACTTCTTCTGGATATCATGTTTCTATTAATTCAGCCTCAAGTCATGTTTGCCCTTTTTAGGCTATATTAATGGAGTTCTTATCAAATTTAATTCCTAAGAGTTGGGTTATGTATTCCTCAATGTGTACAACCCTGTACAGAACCTTGTAGTTTGCCAACTAAATAATAATGTATATTTTAGCTGATGGCTACATCATGTCAGTACAGTTTTGATCAGCATAATCATTAATCATAAATTTAATTTCACAAATTTAATTTCAGCTACAAGTTTGGAGGGGTGTGATCTTTACTTTTTTATTTAAGAAATTTATCTGGTCAGGTGTGGGAGCTCACACCTATTATCCTAATTGCACTCTGGGATTAGGTCGAAGGATCTCCCGAGCTCAGGAGTTCCAGACAGGCCAGAGCAAGAACAAGACCCCATCTCTACTGAAAACAGAAAAACTAGCCAGGCATTGTGGGTGGGGGGGGGGGGGCTGTAGACATAGCTACTGGGAAGGCTGAGGCAAGGGGATCTGTTGAGTCCCAGTTTGAAGTTGCTGTGAGCTATGATAGCACAGCACTTTAGCCTAGGCAACAGAGTGAGACTCTGTCTCAAAAAAAAGAAAAAAATTTAAATAACTGAGCCAGAAAGGATGAGTGAAGATTCCTGCAGCAAACCACTAGAAACCTCCCTTGTAACTGACATCAACTCACAAATAAGCACCACTGAAGTAGAGATTGAGTCACTTATCTGTTATTGAAATTTTATATTTTTCCATCTTAAGAACAAGAACATTGTTTAAGATTTTGCCAATTTAACAGCTAGTCCTGGACAATTATTTCTTTGCATCCTTCATCTGCTAACCCTATCACAGAAATAAGTCCTGATATGTTATTATCGTTACACATGTGCTGGCTTTCTTGCGATCTTCCCTGGGATATTTACACATTATCTCTTAATGATTTATTCTAAATCTCTTTTTAAGATGCATATTAATAGTTCGCATAATTTTTCTTCCTACTTTTTGAAAACTAGCAAATTAATTTGATACAGCTACGCAAAAGCTGTTCTAAAAAGGTCAAACAAGTTCAAGGAAATTAGTATGATATGCTCCTTTATTATAAAGCAGGCTGCTAGATTTCTCTGTGATTATACTTTTAATTCTAAATCAATTACATTGAGAATCTACATTAAATCTTGAATGATGACCAATTAAAAATGCCTTTAATGTTATTGCCCTTCAAAATGGAACTGGGACTAATGAAATAAACTGCTTTTGATAGTGTGCAAAATCTGATTAAGTGATCGCTGCTGTAGCTAATTGAGTAAGTAGCCTGCATGGTGAATGCTTCATGTATTTACTGTTCTTTCACAGGGGCAGGGGGAAGAAGGGGATCTTCTTCATCTTAACGTCTTCAAAAGTCTTTCTATGATTTATTCATGCATGTCCTATCCTTTGGGGTTGTTACAGAAATCTTTAAAAATGCTTGGCTGTTCTGAACATTCCTAAGTTAGTTTCTTTTTATTTATTTATTTATTTTTTATTAAATCATAGCTGTGTACATTGATATGATCATGGGGCATCATATACTAGCTTCATAGACCGTTTGACACACTTTCATCATGCTGGTTAACATAGCCTTCCTGGCATTTTTTTAGTTATTGTGCTAAGACATTTACATTCTACATTTACTAAGTTTCACATATATCCTTGTAAGATGCACCGCAGGTGTAATCCCAGCTATCCCCCTCCCTTTGCCCACCTCCCCCCTCCCTCCCCTCCCTTTTCCCCTTCCCCCTATTCTTAGGTTGTAACTGGGTTATAGCTTTCATATAAAAGCCATAAATTAGTTTCATAGTAGGGCTGAGTACATTGGATACTTTTTCTTCCATTCTTGAGATACTTTACTTAGAAGAATATTTTCCAGCTCCATCCATGTAAACATAAAAGAGGTAAAGTCTCCATCTTTCTTTAAGGCTGCATAATATTCCATGGTGTACATATACCACAGTTTA
>CAUYPK010092520.1:0-24000 GCA_963574355.1 Loris lydekkerianus | reverse complement strand
AGCTCAACTGAGTGCCAAGTCCAAGAACACCAAAACAGTTCACAGGTAAGGCCTTTCCGGTTTGCAGTCTCACTGCTGCTTGTACTCACGGTTGCTGGTGTGATTAGGTTGATCGAACACACGCAGCCACTTGCCAGTTTTCCACTGTTTTTGTCCTCCTCTTGGGGTCCAGAAGTCCCTTGTTGGCTCTCTGTATCCTCAAAGGGATGATCATAGGCTGATCCCACTGGCCAGAGATGCCTGGAGTCTTGTCTCCCCAGGCTCGCCTTACCCAGTTACAGGGAAGCTGTTACTCGGCTGCCATCTTTAATCCAATCCTCTAAAAGTAATTTTATTATTAGCCCCTGGGGAGAAGCAGCCTTATCTCAATATTTCTCAGTTTGCTTATAATGGTACTCTGCACAACAGTTATTTGGTTGAATAAATTTTTTTTTTCCTCATAAATCTCAGTCTTGAGGACTGTAAATGTGTTTTCCTAAAGTTATGTGTATCTCTTTTGTTATCTCAGTTTTTTAATTTTGAAAAGTTTCAGCATTTTAGATATAAGAGTGGCACCGGTAAAAAAAATTAGTAGAGTCTGTTAAAACAGAATGGGGAAACTAGGCTGGTAGATAAATGATTCCGTAAAATAATTTCAAACACCAAATTATTGGTCATCATCTCTTAGTTCAAATCATGTGTAGGAGAAGGCCACCCAGTGACCTTTCCATCAATGACGAATCACACATACTGTGGTAGTTTCATAAGATCACAATGGAGCTGGGAAATCCCTGTCACACAGTGATGTCATAACCATCATAACTTGGAGTGCAACACATTACTTATATATTCAATATATCAAAAAGTTGCCTGCATTCCTATGCTTATTGAAGCACTATTCACAAGCCAAGATTGGAAATCCATGTAGGTGTCCATCAATGGAAAAGGAAATTTGGGTACATATACACAATGGAGAATTACATAGCCATCCAAATGAATGAAATCCTGACATTTGCAACAACATGAATGGAACTGAAAAACTTTATGTTAAGTGTAATAGGTCAGTACAGAAAGACAAATCTCACATGGTCTCATTTATGTGTTGGATTAAATATTAAAAACAACCCATTTCATGGAGACAGAGAGTAGAATGATGGTTAACAGAGGCTGGGAAGGGTATTGGTGAGGGGGGAGTAATGTGGGAATTGTTAGAGGGTGCAAACATAGAATTAGACAGGTAGAATGAACAACATTTGATAGCACGATAAAATGATTATAATGAACAATAAGTTAGGGTGTTCTTTAAAATAACTAAGAGAGTAGATTTGGCATGTTACTAATGCCTATATCAAAATCAATATATACAACTATTATGAACCCATGATAATTTTTTTTTTTTTTTTAAAGGACCAGGCGGTGCAGAAAGGCAGTCAAACAAGAGGGCACCAAGTGGAAGATTTCAGTAGACATGCAGACACCAAGGAGTTTATTGGCAGCTAAATTAGACCATCTTTCTCCTTAGCTTTAAATCCTGAAATAGTTTTCCCTTGCATTTAAATTAAAAGCCAAACCCAAAGACCAAAATGCTCCCTGCCTGCCAGCCTCTTCCTTCTCTAGCTCCATGCCCATATTTTATCTGTCCCAGAGCAAAACAGTGATCCTAGCTGTTGAGTTTTTACAGTTCCTGTTTTGTATTCCTGGGCAGCCTCCTCATCTCTCAGGTTTTACCTCAAACCCCAGATCCCTGAGAGCTTCCCAAATCAGAGCCCCTCCTCTTTTGCAATCACTTGAATAGCCATTTCTTCATAGCATTTATTCACATCTAAAATTTCTTATTTGTTGACACACTCCTGTACATTGCTCTAGAATGTAAGTTCAACAAATCTGAAGATCTTAAGTCTTTTACTTTTTTCTTCATTCTAACATTGCTTGTAACAGTGTAGGTACCTAATTAAAACTTGCTTATCTAATCTATACTAATTCTATATTTGTATGTGTCAAACATTTAGATAGCATCGCTATGCCCCAAGCATGTTACTAAAGCCTTTATAACTAACATAACAGTCTTATGAGGAAAGTGTGGGAATTATTCCTATTTTACAGATGAAGAAACTGAGGCACCAGGGGGTTAAGTTTCATTCCAGAAGTTGAAAAGCTATTAAGAGGCAAAGGAGAGTTAGTAGCATCCAGACAGCCATGCACCTTTTAGGTTCTGTGTTATTAGCAACACATTGTGCTGACTTTACTCCTGTGAGCTGGAAGGGAAAGGTAGCCACAGGGATGGTCTTCAAGTATTGGGACAGAACTACATCTCAGTTTGTAGGTGGGTAGAATGACAGGTCTTTTAAAAGTTCTAGAATTAAAATTGTGGCTTCACTTCAAACAATTTTCTCTTGTGTTTCTTCTTAGCCTTGTAGACTAATTCCTGCATGTCTCTGATGACCTACTTCCTTGACCAAGTATCTGAGTATTTTATTCAGGGAAAGGAAAGACCTCCTAAGTTATCATTTCTTAAATTATGCCTAACAAACAGTATTATCCCATGGTATTTAGATAGATGTACCCCCCCCAAAAAAAGTTTCTGTCATTACAAAAATAAATATGACTAAAGAGAAGTAAAAGGTTAGAAATAAGGAGAATATTTTGTAACATATAAAAAAAAGTCGTATGTGTAAATTGGCCCCAAATTATAAAGCCATATGATGTTTACAAAATATTATTTCCATATATTTCTAGGGTCTTTTATTTATTATAATGCTTTAGGCCAAATTGAATTTTTAGCATTAAATGAGGTGAAAAGTGTTTAATTCTCTAAATTTTTGAAGAAATGAGAACCACATTTAAATAATATTTTTAAAGCATTTTTCATTCATATCTTATTATGCTACTTTTTCATACTGCATCCAAATAGCTAATAATGATTTGCAGAGTTTTCCCAATCCAAGTCTCTACCTTCCATTAGGAAATGCAAACGTCTCTCTTGGCAGTTTCTCTGTGGTCCTGCTTTGCCAGATCTCCAAAAGAAATTCAGCTAAAGTCTGAGATGAACTCTATCAACCCTACAGGCTGCAGAGCTGACGTCTCACATAAGAGAGATTTATGTAGTCTATCACTAAAATTTAGCTTTTCAACACAGTTATTAATCAGCCTGTTGTGATCCTAATGTCTCAGAATGACACAATTCTCTGTAAGCCGAGCCACCTACACCAAATTAGGAATGGGAGTGGTGGGAGATAAACAGATATCAAACATGGCCAGAAAGTGAATGGCCCCTGGAGAAACCTAAACTCTGGACATTTTCAAAATAATCAGCAACTGGTGTGTGTGTGTGTGAGTGTGTGTGTGTGTGTGTGTGTGTGTGTGCTGCTATTCCTTCTGTTCTCCTTTCTGACCTTCCTCTCCTCCTTCTTTTTCTCCTACTCTTTCTTCATTCTTTACCTGCCAGGCATCCTCTCAGAACCTAATTTCCCCTACAAATTTGTGTGTTGATACCTGTTTGAATATCATCTTCCCACTCATTATTGGAATGCTCTCTTTCCATAGGAGAGGGGAACATGCTTATTTGTGTTCATTGTGAACCAAACCAGAAACTGGAATTTTCTATTTACAAATTTAAACTTTGAGAAGGAAAATGGATTGTGAGCCAATGTCAAGTTTGTTATTACTGCAGCTGCGTCTTAAGGAAAGAAACCATCATATTAAGCAAACATTTAGAGCCTATTTGCCTAATTAAAATGTCTCCATTGTTTTTATATTTCAGTGCCTCAGGGTAGAATCTAAATTATTTTTTAACTTCTTTTTGATTTCTGAATACTAGAGGGTACACATGTTTTGTTTACATACTTTGTTTTTTGCACTAATTGAGCCAAGGTGAAAGTGTGGCCACCACCCAGACAAGGTGCACTATACCCCATAGGTGTGAATATGTCTCTCCCAGCTTGACATTCATGGAGATTTATTTCCATATGTGCACTTACATGTGGATGGATCAGTTCCAACCCAGTATTGAATACACGTGTTTGCTTCTCCATTCCAGTGAACTTTCACTTAGAAGAACGGTCTCCAGTTCCATCCAGGTTGTACAGAGTATGGAGTATTACTCAACTGTAAATAAAAATGGTAATCTGGTATTTTTAAATTTATTTTCCTTTCTGTGTCCTCCTGAAGTTTGCCCAGCAGTAATATCCTTTGACAGTCTTTATTTTTTCTTCTAATTCCATTATCATTGTTTGTGCTTGTTTTTTTTCTGTTCATGTCACTGTCTTTTTGTATTTTTTTCTTTTCATGTTTTTGGCATCTGTATAATCATTATCTGTGTCACAATAATTATTTGATAGGCATTTCTTCAGGGATATTATATGCGAGAGATGCTTAGGACCTATTGTAGAACCTGTACACAGAGCTTTTGGATTCAGTGGTGGGAAAAACATGGGATGGGTTAATTAAGCGAAAAAGAGGATGAGTAAGGCAGAGTGTCAGATGATCTGTATGAAACAAACCCTTCTGTTTAAATGACACATGTTGATAGGGACAGCTAGCAAATGCTAGTAGAGAAAATAGGTGGGATTCAATTACCATACACAGATTCATTGTTGATTCCAAGGAGAACCAGGAAGTAGTATCACAAGAATATCATTCACATGTAATTTTTCAAAACAGTCTGACCAGGAGCCTATCAGAGCAGATACTTGTTTTTCCTTCTTGAAAATGTTATAAGGAAGTAATCCATTAGTAATAAATGGAAAAGAGGCTTCATCATGACAAAATTAAATTTTCTTATCTGTAAAGTAATAACAAGGCATTCTTCATAGATTTGGTACAAGAATTAAATGAAATTACACTTCTAAAGTTCTTAGCATAGCACATGAAACAGAGTTTAATTTAACTATTAAATATATGGCATTAGCCCTGCCCTCAAGATATTCTCAGTCTAATTAGGAAATTCAAATGACATTCAGCTCAGAGTATTGGTCAGTGTGCATACAGAAGTACCAAATATCATGGTAGAAAGTATTGATACTCTGGTACATTGGAAGTGGAAATATGGATCAGGGATAATGTCATTATGAGTTGTTGCCACTATGAAAAATATTTTCAGCAGTTCTAACTAATGTACTCATTAAAAAACCTACATCCTGCGCATATGTAATATCCCCCATTATGTCTCCTATGATATGCTCTACACTCATCTTCCTCCTTTTTTTTCTTTAAGATAGAGTTTTAGTATGTTTCCCAGGCTGTTGGAGTGGAAAGCAGTGGTGTCATACATAGCTCACAGCAGCCCCAAACTCCTGGGTTCAAGTGATCCTCTTGCCTTAGCCTCCCAAGTGGCTGGAGTTGGAGGCACATGTCACATACCTGGCTAACGTTTCTATTTTTTGTAAAGTTCTGCTTTTGCTCAGGCTGGTGTCAACTCCTCTGGTATGCCGTCCTGCTTCCTTTCATTTCTTCATCACCTAAATCTAATTCATCGCTCAAGACGAATTCCTCCCCCCATACCCATGAAGTTGACCTTCACAAAATGTAAATAGTTTCCTCATAAGATTAGAATAAAATCCAAACCCAACCCCTGTATCATTCCTAAGAGACCAACAGAATCTGGCTTCAGCCTGCCTCTCCCGCTTCAGCCCAACGCACACATTCTCTTGCTCACCTGGCTGGAGTCTCTTCAGTCAATTCTGAAAACAGGTAAAATTCTTCTCTGTTCCAAGGATGTTCACATTTTCTGTTCCTTTTTTCTGGAATGCTACATTCCTCCTGTTTTCTCATAACTGAATTTTTAGCTTCTCTTTCCCACCCTCCCCTCAACTTTTCTAGCCCACCCTGGCATCCACTGAGAATTTTAGCTCCTCAGTTCCATCACAGAACTTATTGTGTTGTTACAGTATTTTGCCTCTTTGGTAATTTTTGGTTGTTGTTAGCCATTTGTCTTTCCCCTCCAGGAGAAGTTTCCTAAAGGTAGGGAACATGCCTGTTTTATTTACTATCACATCACAGAATCACAGTACTTGCTAATTTAAAAAATGAACAAACCATTCTTCCCAATAATTTCCCCACTTCCTTCTGTGTTCCCTGAGTATGTCTGTGAGTGGCACCCTTCCTATCTGTTCTTCAATCTTGAACTTGTCTTCCCTTGATAACTTTGCTGGTGTTTGTCCCATCTTCTTCATCTCCTCTGAAAATTATATTCATGCTTTTATTTCCTCTGCAAAACCTTTTTAAAATTTTAATAAACATGAACTAGCTCTCCCTCCTTTATACACTTTGTAGTGTTGCTTGCTTGTCTCTTATAGTACTCAAATTTTCCCCTTGTAATACAATTCTTTTAGCACTTGCTTTATCCTTGCTTTGCTCTTTTACTATCAATCGGAGCTCTCATTTTACATGTATTAAATACTATCTGTGGATAACTTTCACAAAAGAAAAAAGAAAGAAAGAGAGAATGAGAAAGAGAAAGGAGGAAGGGAGAAAAGAAAAGAAAAGAAGAGAAAAGAAGAAAAGAAAAGAAAAGGAAATATTTGAAATATATGGAGCAGCTCATGAAATAGATGGAAAAACAGAACAACCAGCCTTCAGGAAAGATGGAAATAGGATAACTTCTGGGATCTTGGGATTTACAACAAACAGAATCATCAAAGCCCCACCATCAGAATGAATAAGCTCTGATTGTTTGCCATTCTATTTCATTTTATTCAGGATATAAATTCCTGAGAGAAATTTTGATTGACCTAATTTTGATCAGTTGCCATCCCTTTGTCAGTACCTCAGGATGAATGTCCCATCAAAATTATAGCGAAATGAAGGGAGTATGGTCTTTAACAAGTAATTGAATTCATCTGTTTACAGAAAATTGCATAGCACTGGGCGGGCAAATACAACACATTTTTTACTACAACAGGCTTCAGTGGAAGGAGAAAACCACTTCCCATGACCAATTAAAAGCACATAATCAAATATACTGTATGCATAATGGTACAAGTTCATTATACTGATGGCTAAAATCATAAAAATAAAAAATGAAAAATTTTAAAAACATTATATTTGCCTTCTTTTTGAGGTTTTAAACTGGGAAGTAGAGGTTTCTTTCACTTGTATCTGAAAGCATATCACTATACCACAGTAACACTATTTGAAATTTAGCATAATTGGATGATGCATTAGGAAACATCATGACACTGATGAAATGATACAGTGTAATATCTACACATCATCACATACTACAGATATAACAACTGATATTTACAGATTTGTTAGCCTGAACTGAACCATTTTCAGTTCTTTTCAGCAGAACTATTATTTATTTTATTCAATTTTACTGTTTTTTAGATCAAAAAGCAGGTCTTGAAATGCACACAACTTGATCTAATTCAAGTTGATGGCAGAGAAGCTTAAATCTAGTGCCCAAAGTTCATTTATGAGAACAAAACCTGTCCATAAGCTCAGCTATTCTACTTGTGCTTAATAAAAAATGTTATCCACTTGTGCCCGTCACCTGCAGGATCTCATCTTTAGCAATTCTTTTTGTCTGGAGTTTAAGTCAGAAGATAATTGGATCAGGGCTCTGAAACTATCAAAGAGAAGCAGACGTGTGGTAACTATTGTTCTCCCTCTGTGAAGACTAAAATCCGGAATAACTACCATTCTTATGCTTTTAAAACACAAATTTTTCTTTTCTCTGTCATGTTCAAGAAGTTTGGTTGAAAACCCTACTTTACCTAGAGCAGGGGTTCTCAACTTTCCTAATGCTGCGACACTTTAATACAGTTCTTCATGTTGTGGTGACCTCCAACCATAAAATTATTTTCATTGCTACTTCATAACTGTAATTTTGCTACTATTATGAATCATAATGTAAATATCTGATATGCAGGATGTATTTTCATTGTTATAAAGGGGTCGCGACCCACAGGTTGAGAACTGCTGACCTAGAGGATTGTGCAAATCCAGTTTTTAAACCATGAGCATGTTGATATGCCAGAATGTCCTTATTTCAGAACTTAGATCAAATCAGTTTTAAAATTTGAAATATATCATTTTGTATTATTTTGTTAATTGGCTGTTGTAGATGTTCATTAGACAACAATCACTCATTTCCCCCGAAGTATTACAAATACCTAAACATGCTTAGGTTTATTGGTATAGTTCCAAAATTTGGAAGAGTTAAGAAAGAAAGGAAAGGAAGGAAGTGGGGAACGGGGCGGGGGGGGGGTGGAGAGGGAGGGAGGAAGAAAGGTAGAAAGACAAAGAAAGAGACAAAAAGTAAAGAGAGAAAAGAATACATGTGCGTACATATGTGTATGCATATTTATATGAGAGCCTATATATATTACTCCATGGACACAAACTCGTCCATTTACAAACAGCCATCTTATCAGCATCTCAGCTTAGCCAAATTCAAAGATAACTTGCTTCTTTGTTCAGACTTTAAAACATATAAGTTGTTTTTTTTAAGAAAAAATTACATATGTTACATATATTCATGTGATTTAGGTTCCCAAACACTTTAAATTGAAACTGTTTTAAACTCTTCTTTAGGAAAACATTGATTAATGAGTTAAAAGTAAGTTGGTTGACATAATTCAGGAAGACTTTCTTTAGGCCTGCACAGATCTTGACAGTGCTGGGCATTAGTCTTCTGGCTCAAAATGTGCCTATGATTTTGAGGTTCAAGTCCATCTTCTCTTAAACAAGGATGAGAAGTCAAGGTGAAATGTTTCTCCTCATCTTTTAAGATGCAGCTCTTTCCCACACCTTTACTCTCTTGCTTTCCCTCCATCTGGTATACTTCTAAGAAAAGCCAGTGAGTCCTGTGAATCCAATGTTCTAACTTGTCTAACCACCATGTTTCTTTAGCTCCCTGATTGGAAAACTATTTTACCGGGAAAATTTTCCTGATGTGCTTTCCCCCTCCCAAGTTTAGAAAATACAGTATGTAGTCTCCAAGATAATTTTGCACATCACCTATCATCATAGTTCTCTCACTGCATTTCAATTACATATTTGCTTATCTTTTATCGTTTTGAAAAGGTATAATCTACAGCATTCTCATTCATTGTTGTGACTGTGTGTAGTAGATACTTCATGAAGCTATATTGAATAATGACATTGCTCAGGATTCTCTCTCCAATTCTACTCACCCCTGCCAGCCCCATTCTCAAACAAAATGTGGGAACACCTTCTGCAAAAGTAATTCTCAAAACCAAATTAGTTTTGTATACAGTTAGAATCTTTTTTTTTTTTTTTTTTTTCTTTTTAAACTACTTGGATATGTCTTAGCCTTTCCACTGTTTCCCCATATTCAGCAAGTCACTGCCATAATAAGATGTTTGTGCCTTTTATCCCTGATTGCACAACAGCTAAAGCAAGGACAGGGGGACTTTGCTCTTAAGTCAGTGGTCTCTTCATACATGTCTTCCCCCCCCCCCCTTTTAGGTCCTCAGAACACTGTCCTTAACTGCTGCTGAGTGAGGACATATCAGATAAAAAAGTAGCAGACACTGACCTGAAGCACTTTAAGAAACCTTGGTTTGCAGGAAATCTTCAATTGGCTCCAATCATTAGCAAAAGTGTTCTTTACCCCAGGTAGGTAAAGAATAATTATATTTCTTTTAAGATTTTTTACAAGCCAATGATTGGCTTCAATCATTAACAAATGTGTTCTTTACCCCAGGTAGGTAAAGAATAATTATATTTCTTTTAAGAATTTTTACAAACACCCTTCAAAGGAAAGAGAATTTTATTTTTCCCTGATTTCAAAATGGTAAAAATAAATTATCTTTCACTAGGAGAAAGAGCGTACTCAAGTCCTACACTGGAATTATTTTATTCACTAGAAAATATAATCATTTGTATATTGCCTCTTTCTTACGAATTCCACAGGTGACTTTTTGTTTATTCTAAAGAAGTCCACGTTAAACTAAGTAGTCTGTCTGCAAGCAATCATTTCAACACATCTGCATGCCCCTAGCCGTTGAATCTCTATGGACACCAAAGTTCTGGTTTTCAGGAACAAAAGGTCATTCTGCTTGTGAAAGAGGAAACATAACTTTTTTGGTCTGGGTGAAGTAGATATATATGATTTTTAGTTATTCTTGTTCCTTCCTTCATCTCCACGAGGGAGATCAATTGTAATGACAGGTGAGCCTTTTTGTTCATTTCTCTGTGCTTTGCACACCCTCAGGGAAGCCCCACCAAGTCAGCGGCACTTTCTCTGAGGGCCCGTTTCTTAGACTCCCCCATATATAATTTGGCTGGGTGTCTTTTTTCCTTGTTTGTTTTTGTTTTTGTCTCTTCTGGATCTATGACAGTAGAAAAGCAATGAGATGTGACTAAGTTGTGGGTAACACTCAGGGTGTATCGCCATCTATAAAGGACTTTGGAAGGAGAGACGTGAGCCAAGGTCACTAGTTCAAGCCTTGATTAAAAAGGTTCAACACGAGAAGCAGTTGAAAAATGTTGCTGGATAGATTAGAGAAGAGCACTCCCGGTTGTTCCGTTTGGAGAATAGTTCACTATCTCGGAAAGCAAGGAGCAAATTTCTGTACAGTCTCTTGCAGTCCCAAGCTATGGTGCTTGAGGTTTAAGAAAATACATCAAAAATTTCATGTTACTTGAATATTTAATCTAATGCCACAGTTTATAAAGTTTTAAAGCAGATAATTTTCTGAATTGATAGCTATACACTGTGTTTTCACATAACATTCGCATCATTATCTTTTGAAGGGACAGAAGACTCTCTTTAGTTTCTGGGAATACCAGGGAATAAATTTATAACTATATTTCTTTTCCACAGCTTTCACTCATTCTCACACATAAATGCCTAGAAATGTAGATCTCTAAATATTAAACAAACATAAATGTGTCATTGATTTAGCATATCTCAATGGAGGCTCATCTTCCACTTCAACATTTATTTTTTTCCCTGATTTTGCTGGTCTCTTAGTCTCCCAAAGTTTATGCCACCAGCATTAAGTTTTTGATCCTTCATCTTTTTTTATCCTGATGATATAATTAGTTATGCTAATGTTTCTACTTTCAGATCAAGTTTCTTACCCATTCTTTGCAGAATCCCATGGCAACTTTATTCGAGTTTTTATGCTCTCTTTTCTAAAACACATTCTATGAGCTAAACACATTCTATGACTAACAGGTCCCCAACTCTATACCTTCCCAAAGTGAAATTCAACCTATACTCCAGTAAAATAATTGGATTTCTTAAATAGGATTTCTATTGTTTCTACCAGTTCATAAACTTTTAGATGTATCTCGTTACCTCACTTTTAAACTGTAAGTGAATAGCATTTGTATCCCTACAAATCTATACTATCAAGTACATGCCTTTATACTTAGAAAGTATATGGTTGAATGTACCAGGAATGAAATGATTGCATTTGTGTAAAAGATATGTTTCCAGAAGTTTTTAAATACTCGTTTTATTTATTAATTAGACTTTATAACCAAATAACAAGGCTTTAGAGTTCTCAAGGCCTTGGAAGAAAAGTAGAAAGATGGGGTGTAACTTTGAAAGCAATTTAGGGCAAATTACTAGCTAGAAAGCAGCCGCTGTGCTCCCCAAATCAACTTTTCTGTCTGAAAATTTGAAATGTACTAATGTGCTGGAGGGAACAGGGAGAGAACAGTTTTCAGACAATTTAGTGTTGATAAAATTAATAATAATACTCTGGTTTTCTTTTTTCTTTTTCCTTAATTCAAACAATAAACTTTCTTAGTGGGTCTCTTTCCTAAAGGGAATAAAGCTGCTTACTTATACAGTTTTATCACTGGGCCTGAGGGCATTATAGTTTATTTCAGCCAATTAAAATAACAATTACTGCAGGAGATGATTATGGGAGTGCCCTTCTGCCTGTTGAGTCCCCACCAAGGCTGGAATGATTAAAACTCCTCAACTTCAAATTTTCATATTGCAATGACTACTTCTACTTCAAAAGAACTTGAACAGTAATTCAGAAGAGCACTTATTTCCTTCATTTTCAAATTTTATTCTTCTTCATTGTTCTACAGACCCTTTTCTATAGTCTCATAGCTTGTACTTTACCTCTCCTTATTCTTGTTTGAAACATTATGTATGAACCAAATTATTGTATAAATTCCAGACCATTGTTAAATACGGTGTACAGGATGCCATTACTTTGGACTGAGCTCTGGTTCTAAACTCAACAGATCAAAGCAAGATGGTGTCCCAATTCCACCAGGCCAAAACTAAATTGTTTATCTGACCTCCAGGGAACTTAGGACAAAGACAGCCAAATCTTCCCAACAGACTTGTTTTAGGTACCATGACTTCCTTGTTTAATCTTTATAAACAAAACAACTTTGAAACTACGAAATTGCTTTTTTTTTTTTCTGTTTCTGCTTTCTTTGGCCCTTTTCTGTTTATAAAGCTAACCTCTTCTGTTCAGCTCAATAGAACACTCATTTTTACTTTGTAGAATGAAGTGTTTCTCAATTCTAGAATTGCAAATAAAAGCCAATTAAGATCTTTAAAACAAATTTGTTCTAATTTTGCTTTTTGACACCAGGCTTGCCTTAGTCTGACAGAGGGACTGTGAGTTCCGTTTTATTGAGCTTGTTGAGATGTTTCTTTAATGGGTTTCCAATGTAAGCTGCTTTATTGCTGACAGCAAAATGATAATTCCAAGTATCCTAACTTGACATATGAAAAATCTCAATGATAATGCTGATTAACATATCTTTTGCATTTAAATTACTATGTTTTTTAAGAAGAGAAAATTGTACATTTGGTGGGTTGTTTTCATAGTCAAATAAACATACATCAGGATGTGCAATCTAGTAATTAGGTACATTTATCTGTTTGTGACACCACTGGAAAAATACTCTGAATGAAGACTCTAGGGGCAAAGCACTCCTACTTGGATTGCCATTTCCAAAATCATGACCTCCATGCCAAAAGCAGTGTTTGTGCTTAAACACAACAGTGTTTGCCTAATGCTTAGTTCCTTAGCTAAATGTATTTATAATAAATTTTTTTAAAAATAATATATGCTTTACATTTTGTGGATTTGTTTGCTTTATGTGTCATCATATTGGTAGAGTTTATGTTTTATTTATTTAAAAAAGAGCTATAGGACCTAGGCATTTATATTTTCCTGAGAATTTAAGTATTTAGAAACTATTTAGCTTTTGAAAGTACTTGTATTGACCAAAGTTCAAAGGAAAGAGGCCTGAAAAGTGCAAGATGTTTCAGTGAGACTTGATGGACTACATTTAAACATGGCAATTCAGAGAGGAGGTTTTTGGGAAATATCGCAGTTGCTATATAGCAAAGTTAATTTTGTTTTTTCTTGGGAAGGGGGGATATTCTTAGTGAAAGAGCAAACGTGATCATAAAGCCTACTTTTCTCCTAGAAATGTTTAAATCTTTCCATGAATATTTATCAGTTCAATGAATATAGATTCATTTTATTGTGTCAGGCTGATAGTACTGTTTGATATTGAAGCTTGAACAAAACAGCAAGTCCCCTCATACCCTCTCAACCACAAGAAAATAACACCCTCATTATTTGGAACCCAGCATATTCGAACTTTCTAGATAAGCTGTGAGAAATTTGTTCTCTATAATGCATCAATTTTCTGATCATCTTTTGCTTAACAACTTCCTTCTCTTGATACTCTCTGACTTTAAATATACTAACATAATTGACTACAGCATATTCCCATCAGGCATATGTTTTAGTTGACTCTTATTTTACTGAAGTGACAGGAAAGAAAAACGAATTTGTTATTTACTTATAAGGAGAAGGGCAGATCTGAAGAAGAGAAGCTTTTGTATTTATGAAATGGAAGTGGATGGGATGTCAGTGTGTAACTGGCCCCTCATTGAACAAATTTCAATGACACCAATATAATCATCTTCCTTAACTAACTAGTTGACCTTTGAGTTGTAGCAATGGTGGATTTTCCACAAGACATAAAAGCTGAGATTTTGAAGGCCCCTGGGCAGACTTCCTGACCCACCATCTCCTACAACCTACCCCCAAGGGGCCATACATCTAGCCCCTGTGAGTTACACCAGGCACAAGATCCATCCTATAAAAGTCCCTCATCTCTGTTAAAGAGAGACAGACTAGAGGCAGCACCTCCTCTTGTGTGTGTGGTATAAAAACTTCCTTTCCTACTTGGCAATCCTTGTCTTCTCAGTAATTAGATCCTTGTCCAACAAGTAACTGGACCAAGACCGAAATGTCCTTGGGGTTTCAACAAGTGTAAAAGTATGATCACTATATGCAATAATGGTATGCAAGATGTGGGATGGTATGCCTTAGGATAAAGGGAGGGTTCCAGCAGAAGTAAAAGGGTAAGAGAGAGACAGAGAAAGATGCAGAGAGAGAAACTTTGAGAAAGAAAAAAATAATAATCAAAATGAAGACATTTTTCCCAGTTAGGTATAATATTCTCCTCCATTCATGTCTTCATAAAACCATCAGTTAGAAAAATTACTCAGCACTGCTAGTGATGAATCTGGAATTTCTGTTAGTTTGATTATAGATGTATGCATATCAGATGATAGAAGCTGGTTATGAACAGGGTTATAATTTTATTATATTAATTTACATCTCAGAGATGACCTCTTTTTCACTGCCTATAGCTGTGGTTTTTAATTTAGTTGAGGGGTCATGGGGTATAAATCTAAAATACCTAGAAAATACTTTCAAAATTAATACTAGAGGACACCTCCAATGAGATTCTATTCTATTAAAGTAGATAGGCCTGTGGATTTTAAAACTACTACTTCCCCAGTGGTTTTGATATGCACATGATAAGATATTGAGAGAGAAAGAGAAAGCAGATAGAGATAAGCAGATAAGCAGAAAGAAGAAATCCACTATTGAAAGCCATTATATTTATTATGCTTGAACATTTAATTTTATTTTGGACATTAAAGAAATGATAAATATATTTTTAAATGTGTCTATGTTATCAATAAAATTTAATGATTTATATCTTCACCAGTTGTTTTAAAGAACATTGTAATATCTTACAAAGTATTCCCTACTTATCTGTGATTTTGATATTTTGTACCTACAGTCAACTGTAGTCCAAAAATAGCACCTAATATAAAATTATTTTGCCAAAAAGAGACCACATTTACATAACTTTTTTTACAGTATACTATTATAGTTGTTCTTTTTGATGAGTTATTGTTGACAATCTCGATGCCTAATTTATAAATTAAACTTTACCATAAGTATCTATGTATAGGAAAGGACATAGCATATATAGTTTGGTACTACTTGGAGTTTCAAGCATCCGCTGGGAATCTTGGAGTGTATCTCCTACAAACAAGGGGGACTACTATATGACCAGTTCTTAGGTCCTTGATTAAAGCTAAATACATAACATTAAATCTTATTCAATGATCATGTTTTGGGGTGGGGTGTGGAAGAAGGGTACAGAACAGACACTCCCCAAAGCTTATTATATTTTCTATAACAAACATACAATATTTTTTCTATAGTAATTTTTCTATAATATAGAAAATGTAAGAAGCATTGTATGTTTATTATATGGCCTAAAAATAGCCAGCCAGACAAAAAATTATGTGCCTAATTTTTATAAACTGCAGATTTGCTGTTGTTAGATTCTCCAGGTATAGAATGTGGGAATTCAACTTTTTATAAGTTGTGAGTTAGATTGATGCATAATAATGTTTGCTAGCTAACCTACTTCTAGACAGTTTTAGATAGGTATTTAGAAGCACACTATTCAAGTCATTATCTTTTACTATGAGCAGGAAATAAATACTGGCATTCAGTACTGCTGATTGTAGAACAGCAAGCCTCTTACTTTGATTTGCCTTCCTTTGGAACTCTTCTACTTGGCATAGTATTTTCCACTGAAATAAGACTAAAAGAGGAAGAAAGAAAAACAAAAACATAACTATTGCCATATATACATACATTCATTCATTCAACAGTTATCTTAACATTGCAATTGTATTATTGGAGGTTAAATGGTATTCTATAGCTTTTTTTTCTCTATAAACATACATGTGTTTATTTGGTTTCCACTTTTTACCTTCACAAAATTAAAGAGGCTTAAAATTTAATAACAATAACAATATTTGAGATAGGGCTTAGAAACAAAAACCTCATAAAGAAAGAACGAAGATAAATACATTTGTAAAAGAAATCAGATGATTGCTGCAACAAAATATTGAGCAATAATAATTATAATTTTCAAAAAATTAACATTCACATTGTCAGATAAAATTATGTCAATAATAGAATGCTTTGACTCTGAGGTTCAGTAGGAGTTGTCAGTTAACTTCTTTATTTTTTTTCCAAAGTCTCAAAAAAAAGACAACTAATATTTATAAATAAAAATAGAAGAGATAATTTCAAACAGCATTTTGTTAATAATAAAGCTTGAAGGTAATTCATTCAATAAACCCATGCAGAGTCCTTAATGTCCTCAATAGTTTGGGCTAACTATTGTTTAGATTGATTCTTCTGCAAAAACACTTCACTAATCTTCTCTGAGGGAAAGGACTCCCAAGACTATTTGGATCTCTTGGGATAATGGAATAAAAATATAATTTATAAATTATTTGGTAATTTAAATCTTGCTTACCTATAAAAACACATAAAGCGATTTGTTGGTTACTTCAGTTTCTATTAAATAAGAATTAAATCAAGACTTAGTAGAAGCTGTTTTTAACACTGGATTTCCTAAGTAATTTCAATTTGTAGACTCAGTCTTTTGTTGTACAACTTTGTTTTAATATTATTAGAATAAAAGTTGGTATTTGCAAAATATCAAACAACATAGATGATGGGAAGATCTGTAAAAATTATCCCTTAGAATACAGTATTTATGATTATGTTATTTTTCATTTTAAAAAGTCTCACTTCAAACCATATGTAGAGACTCACTTTTTAATTTATTAAAATTAAACTGATTTTATATTTAGGTTGATAAATAAAACCTTTCTGATACTTATTACAAATGCTATTTAGAGTTAACCAAGAACAAGCTATGTAAATTGGAGGTAAGTGTTTTTTCCACAAATACTTATAATAAATCAGCTTAAAGTGTTTGAATATTTTATTTGAAGCTAAATACATCAGTATACACAAGGAAAAAGCAAGGTATTATCAAATAGAACAAACTCCATAAAAATAAAAACTAACTCTAAAAGGCAAATGAATACCTGAGAACTGATTGGAAAGAAAATATCAAAAAGTAATAAACTATGGCTAGATGAACTCCAGCTTATAAGACCTATGTGTAAATGCCACACAGAATACTGGCACTTGATCTTTTATCCACCTCTTTTGCACCTTGAAATGTTAATAAAAAGAGACTATGTATATTTCATTTAATCATAGAAAATATATTGAGCGATAATTAAAACAAAACCCTCATGAATACTAGTTAGTGAAATAATTTTAAAAGCAGTTTGGAATTACCTGGAAATAGTGCAAGAGATTTATATAAAATGATCACACAGCTCTATTTAGTAAGACCTAAGGTACCTTAACTAATAGTCCACTCACTTGGACAGAGTCTCTCTCTGTCACCTAGGCTAGAGTCCAGCGGCATTATTATAGCTCACAGTAACCTCAAACTCCTGGGCTCAAGCACTTCCTCCTGCTTCAGCCTCCCAAGTAGCTGAAAATATAGGCCTTTACCACTACCCTGGGTACATTTTTTTATTTATTGTAGAAATGGGGTCTCCCTCTTGCTCAGGGTGGACTTGGACTCAAGCCAGCCTATATACTGTAAATTTTTAAGTTTTATGTTTCTTTCAAGAATTTGTCAAAAAGTATCAGCAAAATGTTAAAGAAAAAAAATTATTCATGACACTCTTAAAACGGTAAGGTATAACAGTCACAACTGTCAGGACAATCAGTACTGCAATGAGGCTTTGCAGCAGGGAAGGAAGATTGGGCTTGGCTCTGAATACAGCAAGAGAAGTTGGGATTTTTAGCCGCAGAGCAAGGTCAGGGAGGTTGTGATCAATGGATGGAAAAGTACTCAGAGAGTAGGCTAATTCTTTGCTCGGCTGACCTCACAGTATTCTTGCTCAAAGAAGGCTAGCATGGTGAGATATGACCTGGGGAAGGATGGAAGATGAGAAATGTGGTAATATATCAAGGGAGAACAGATATCCAGGATGGGAGTTAGGGGCAGGAGGGTTCTGACTTAACTGATTTAGTAGGGTGATTGCTAAGACTGGGCTCTCCCAGGTCATTGAAATACAGCGAGTGAGTGAGAAGGGAGACGGACGAGACAAGAGCCTTACCAAGTCTCTCGTAAAGTGGAGAGCAAAAACTCCACCTCAAGGAAGCAACAGCCACTTAGACAAATTTGCCACGCAGGTGTTCTAGTCTACTGCTGCCAGAATTTCAAGTTTTTCAAGAGAAACTCAAAACCCAAATCAGTGCTTCTTAATACTCCTTGTTATTAGCATAATAACCCACACTTTTAAAAAACATTTTCCAGCAAAAGTACCTTTATGGGGTTGGATCTGTGGCACAGGCTACCCATAGACGACCCAAGGTTTTCCTTTCCAGAAGTTTCCTTCTTTGTTTTAGAATTTTGTTTCCTGTATAGATGAGGAAAACATAAGGTAGAATTGCAAATTAGCCCTACAAATTAGTAATAGACTGAAAAGGAAGCCACAGGAGTTCAAACTTTCTGGCTATCCTTTATGTTCTGAAGCCTGCTACTCTCTGTAATTAGGAGATGGCATTAATCATTAATTAGAAAAGAAACCCTAGGTGAACAGTGTGAGGTATCTCCGTGGGAACACCACTGGCTCAGTCTCAACCAGAGTGAAGGATATGAAAGTACAGCAGCTTTAGTGCACATCTGGGTAAGCCTGATTTAAGTAACTAACTGTCTATGTAAAAACCAAATACAACACATTTTCTTCCTTCTGTGTATAGTCATATTTCCTCTTTCATCCTTTTCTTTTAAATCTTTGGTGATATGTTTCTGTGTGAATGAGGAAGCCCGACCTATAGTACATAGGAGTGAAAAATCTTCTCTACCTGTAACATCAAACATTGAAACAAAAGAGCAGTTGTAGGGAGTTCATTGAGATTCCCTGAAAAGTGCTGCTTGCCTGCAGAGCAGGTGAAAGTTTCCTGCCAGCTTCCCATTTAGGGAAAGCCTCTTGATTTATGCCTCAAGAACTGTACAGGCCTCTAAAGAGTAGTCCTGAGAACTAGATACAGATTCCTTTTATTTTTTTTTCCTATATAGTTGTTAAGTTATACAATCAAATAAGAATCAGGAAATTAATGAGGAAAGAACAAAGGAATCACGATAGACTTAGCAGTCCGGGGTTTTTCTAACGTGCTATCCCGTGTTGTGTTTTGTTTTGTTTGTTTGGTGTTGGTTCCCCCCGCCCCCATCTGCTGCGGAGTTTGAAATACCACCTTCTTGGAGAAGTAGATAAAGAGTATGCTGCCATTTGTCTCATCCCGATACTCCAGCTACACCTTATTTTACACTGGAGTATAAATATTTGCACAATCCCTATAATGTAGTTTATTTGTTTCATATCTATGTATCGAATCTTGAGAAAGCCCCATATAAGCTGTGAGCTTATGTAATCAGGGATTCTCTAGACTGACTTAGGGAAAAGATAATTAATTTTGTTGAAATTTGTGAATTTAAAAGGTTAGAATAGACAAGCAAATTCTACTTGCTTGGAGAGCTTCATTTTCTTATTTCTTTATGTAACCAAGAGTGTAATCTTGGAAATATTTTCATCATTATTATAAATAGATAAACTTACACTGTGCCAGACCCAGATGTGGCTTATGTCATTGTCTCTTCTCAGCTGAGGAAGATAATATTATTGTCCTCAATTTATAGAAGCTTACAGTGGGTTACTATAAACCAGCAGTTCTCAACCTGTGGGTCGCAGCCCCTTTGTAACAATGAAAATACATCGCAGCATTAGGAAGGTTGAGAATTACTGTAGTATAAGCCATCTAGCAATTGGTAGTCCAGGACTAGAGTTCAGTCTCCTCTGACTCCACAATTAACTCTTGTAAATAACAACAAAAATAGTAGCAACCACTTGTATTGCATTTGACCCAAGAACAATTCCAAGCACTTTACGTATATTAACTATTAATCCATCGCAGCAAACCAGTTATTACTCTCACTTTACAGATGGAGGAGCTGAGTCACAGAAACACTAGGTAACTTGCCCAATTATCTCCAATAATGTATTAATGTGGATATAACAAACAAAATAGTCTTTCTGAAATTACAAGCAATAAATTTATCAGCCACCTAACAAGCCCTAAATGTTGTTTCGGACAAAGATTTTGCTATGGACAATGATTTTCTTTTTTTTTATTTAATTCCAGCAGTACAGTTAATTTGTTCATTATCAACATTATTTGCTTTCTAAACTTGGAGCCTGAAGACAGTTATATTAGTCACTGTTGCCTTGCTGTTATCTCCCCTTGTCAAGGTACAATGTAATTTAAAAGTTAACTTTATTATGGTAAGTCCTAAAGATTCTCTTTTACCAGATTGTTTTGTCCTTCTGTTGCTGCTGGTTCTGTTCTGGCCTTAAATCCCATCTGTTAGTATAGGTGTAGGTACTGAGAACCTCAGACATCCAATGACACACACACACACAATTTCTATATATATATATAATTAAATGATTGCTAACAAATTTCGGAAATCTCTTTGTTGTTAAGAGCACTCATTTCAGAAGGCTGCAGGATAAGGAAAAATGTTCCAAGGATACCAACAAAAAAATGTAAACCACACTTTTTATGTCCAATGTGATAACTTGAAATCTATAGATTTCTTTTCATAAAAATAAATAAATCAGCTGAAGGCTAGAACCAGAGTGACTGATGTATATAGCAATGGAATTGTGTCCTTTCTCCCTACTTAAAAATAATGACAGGTTCTTCTGGAATCTGCTTAAGGAAGTGACACTCCGAGAGATGGATTGCTGTACTGTGACATATGGTGTGCTGGTATTGTGGTTGTATTGTGGAGATTATTATAAGCAGCAAGATTTTATAGTCATTGCCCTGTCAAGCTGGTGTTTTAATCACTATCATCAACACCGCCTTTGTGTTTTACCTCATCGTCTACCTGGCAAGCCGTAGCAGCGTGTCATCCAAAGAGAAACTCATTAGTTTGGCCCGATTATTTCATTAAGGTATATATATTTCAGAAAGACGTGTCAAAGATGCCTTTATAAGGCGGGGAGAGGGGAGATACTCATCACAGGGAGAACTTAAGGATCGTCATTGTTGATCCCAGGAGACATAAGACCAGTGAGTTTGCTCCGAATGCCAGAAGCCTTCCTGAGAGATGAGAAGAACCAAGGGTACAGGTGCTTCCTCTTGTCCCTGAGAGCAATTACAGATCCAAACGATTTCCACTGTTATCTAGTAAGGCAACATCTGTCACTTGATGAAGTTAATTCCAGGTGCTAGTAATGTAAACGTAGTTGGGCTTCAGCAGTTCACTAACATTGCCTGCAGTTTACAGGCCCAGAGAGGAGAGGGGCAAAATGTAACCCATCAGTTACATTCAAAAGCTCAGGTGAAGGAGAAAAGGTAAATGGGTTAAGCATTGTTCATCATCTGACCTGCAGTTTTCTTTTTCTTTACGTTTTTTAAAAAGCAATATCAAATAACATCTTTTGTATGAAAAGATCCCAACCTCACCCCACCCTCCATGTTTTCAAGGCTAATTCATTGCAGTGTGGGTTGTCAGTTTCACGTGGCAGAATGGTACACCATCGAATTTTCATTTTGTCTTGTTTAGAGGGAAAATAGACTATTTCCTCCACCCTTTTTCCTCCTCCCATTTGAAATATAAATCTGGTTGAGAGACTTTGATGGTGCGAGTTACAGCTGTGGGGCTCTTTTCACCTCTGTTTGTTACAATTGACCTCTTTCCCAGCACATTAGATTCAGCCTCAAACTTAAATTTCAAGGTGTTGTGAATAGCGTGGGGCGTCATTTCAGGCTTTGTGGGTAGAGCTGTTCTTTCTCAGTGTCTCAGCATTCAGCACCTCCTAAAAAGCCAAGAGAGACAAATTTCTCATTTGTGGAGCACAGCAGGTCAGCCCCTTCCATATGCTCAAGATTTGTGGCTCGTGTCATAAGCAGCCCATTCTCATCTTTCAAGTCCTAACAGTTCAAGAGCCTCAAATCCCTTTGAACCCAGACTAAATGGGTTCTGGAAAACACACCACTGTTTATGGGAGTTTCTGCTTTCCCCAAGTACAATGTGTCCTGAGCCCTCCTAAACCACCCTTTTACTATCTAAAGAGCTCAATACCATGGTGGGTCTATTTATCACCCAAACATGGTGTGCGTTGGCGGCTGTGTATAGATGCATATTTATGTATAATTCAGCATGCATATTTGTATCATTTTACTCTCTTGGCAAACACATTCCAAGACCTGGCTTCCTCAGCCAAAATGAGTTTCACAATTTAAGTACATTATAATGCCACATCTCTTTCTTGCCAAGTACAGAGGACACATTGGGATGATTTCTCCCCATTGAGCTTAATCTGCAAGTATTATAAGACATTCCCACTTCGATGTGATCCTAAAAGAAATGCCTAATCTAACATTCCTGATGGCACATCAGGAGGTATGAGGTCCCCTTCCTGTCAGTATCAGTGGGTGTTTTAAACAGGCATCCCAAACATGTAGCTTAATGATGGTATTTGTTCTCTCTGTGATAAACTCAGTCCTTTTACCATGTAGGTTCTGTCCATTTGAAAAGAAATTTATATTGACTCTTATTTAAGGTTATATCTTTTTTATCATTGTTGAGCATGCTTATTAAAAGTATCTTTTGTTCCAGCAGTGTGGAAACAAAGTAAATAAGTCTTTTCTGAACACTATTGTTTCCAGCACCCCTTCTTATTTCAGAGCCTCTTCTCCCCAGAGACCCCCCTCAAGGCAACTTCTTCTGAAGAGTACACCTGTGTTTCTGGTGACATCACAGTAACAGAGGATGCCTCCTTATTATTGTTTCAAAAATGCTTCTGACATTCCTTAATCACTTAGTGTTTCAGATGAAATTGAGACATTTTATAAACTGCATACCCTCATCCCTCAGGAGAAAAATGGGATGTTTATTTACATTGCTTTTTATTGTTTAAATAATTAGAGGAAAATTAAAACACCTCCATCTTGATTATTTCTATTATTTACTTTGGCACTCTGCAATAATTTGTTTCGATGTTCATTTTTCAAGTTTTATAGTCTCCTGTTTTATAGATCACTTATTCAGTTTGTTTCTATGACTTTTTACCTTCTTTTGCTATTGGGAATTAGATCTTTTCCTATTTCCTAATTGGTTATTGATTTTTAAGAAAGCTATTGATGTCTGTATCTGTTAATCTTCTATCTAATTAAATTATTTTATTAATTATAAAAGACATTTTTATTGTTAGGTAGACCATATTATCAGCATATGATGATAATACATATGCTGTATGTATTAAGGCAAAAAGACACTAAAAACTTTCAGTCTTTGCTTTCTTAGTATTTACATTTCTCATATTTCCTGAATCATTATCTTTTGCCAACATGACATTCAGACCATCCCAGTATGAATATACCCTATGCATTTTGTAAGACTCAGGTCAAACATTTCTTCTATAAGTAATATCCTCTATGGGAAAAGGTGTTTCTCTACTCATAACACTTCTGTCACCATATGTATTCGTTTTTTTTATTTATTTTTATTTTATTATTTTTTTTTTATTATAGATAAAAATATGCACCACAGATGTGGCCCAACCCATCACCCTCCCTCCACCCAAACCTCCCCCCTCCCCTCCCCTTCCTTGGTCCTTTCCTCATCGTCTTGAGGTATAGTTGGGTTATAGCCTTCATGCGAAAGCTATAGTTTAGCTTCATAGTAGGGCTGAGTACATTGGATACTTTTTCTTCCATTCCTGGGATACTTTGCTAAGGAGAATATGTTCCAGCTCCATCCATGTAAACATGAAAGAGG
>CAUYPK010092519.1:0-24478 GCA_963574355.1 Loris lydekkerianus | reverse complement strand
GCTGGGGGTGGTACGCACAGTTCTGGGAGTGCCTGGCACCCAGTGACTTTGGCACAGAGAACCCAAGGCTCCAGCAGTCTCTGGCCCGAAGGGCTCTGCGCAGAGGCAGGGAGGGCTCCAGAGGGCACATGGCTACCAGAGTCCCTGGCCAGATGAATGAGCTAGTGTGGAGGCTGGGAGGACACAGGAGGGAGGACGCAGGGTTGCGTGGCTCCCGCAGTTCCTGGTCAGGGAATGTGGAGGCCAGGTGGGTGTGGGTCACTGGTCAGGGGTCACTGCACAGGTCTTATGGAGATCTGGGTGGCACCAAGCCCAGGAGTTTGAGGTTGCTATGAGTTGTGACATCAGGGCACTCTACCCAGAGCAACAGCCCACGGCTCCAGTGTGCCAAAACCATCCCACTCTTCCCCTAAGGATTAAGGCTGTAGGGCAGTTCAGTCCCCGCCTTTAGGCTTCTCAGTCACAAGGTTACTTTGTCACGCCCGATCCTTGCTCTGGGACCCTGAGGGCGGAGCTTGTCGGAGCAGTTTTTTCACACAATGGCTTCCTGTGCCCAGCTCAGTGGCTCAGTCTGGGGCCCCAGACAATGCCCAAAGTTCTCCACACTCCTGCTCAAGCTCTCCCCAAGGCAGGTCAACTGAGCACCAAGTCCAAGAACACCACAAAAGCTCACAGGTAAGGCCTTTCCGGTTTGCAGTCTTACTGCTGCTTTTACTCATGGTTGCCGGCGTGATTAGGTTGATCGAACACACACAACCACTTGCAAGTTTTCCACTGTTTTTGTCCTCCTCCTAGAGTCCAGAAGTCCCTTGCTGGCTCCCTGTATCCTCAAAGGGATGATCATAGGCAGATCCCACCGGCCAGAGATGTCTGGAGTCTTGTCTGCCCAGTTGCCAGTACATTGGATTCTTGCTTCTCCATTCTTGTGATGCTTTACTAAGAAAAATGTGTTCTACCTCCATTCAGGTTAATACAAAAAATGTAAAGTCTCCATCTTTTTTAATGGCTGAATAGAATTCCATGGTATACATATACCACAGCTTGTTTTCCATTCCTGGGTTGGTGGGCATTTAGGTTGTTTCCACGTTTTGGTGATTGTAAAACGATAAGCAGTTTAATACAAATGTCCTTATGATAAAAGGATCTTTATTTTCTTCTGGGTAGATGCCTAGTAAATGGATTGCAGGATCAAATGGGAGGTCTAATTTGAGTTCTTTGAAGATTCTCTATACTTCCTTCCAAAAAGGTTGTATTACTTTGTGGTCCCACCAAAAGTGTTAAAAATGTTCTCACCCACACCAGCATCTGCAGCTTTGAGACTTAGTGATGTGGAATATTCTCACTGATTTGTATTTCTCTGATGATCAGGGATGGTGAGCATTTTTCCAAGTATTTGTTAGCTATTTGTCTGTCTTTGTCAGAGAAGGTTCTATTCATGTCTCTTGCCCAGAGGAAGATCAAATTGTTTACTCTTTTTCTGTTGATTAAATTGAGTTCTCTGTAGATTCTAGTTATCAACCCTTTGTCAGATTGATACCCTGCAAATATTTTTTCCCATTCTGACTGTTGTCTTTTAGCTTTACTTGCTATGTCCTTAGGTGTGCAGAAGCTTTTCAGTTTAAGTCCCATTTATTAATTTTTGTTGTTGTTGTGAAGGCAGTTGAAGTTTTTGTCATAAAATATTTCTCCAGTTCAATATCATCAAGAGTTTTCCCCACACCTTCTTCTAAGATTTTTATCATTTCATGTCTTAGATTTAAGTCTATTGTCTATCTTAAGTCAATTTTTGTAAGGGATGAAAGGTGTGGATCGAGTTTCAGTCTTTTACATGTTGTTAATCAGTTCTCTCAGCATCATTTGTTGAATAGGGATTCTTTCCCCCACTATTTGCTTTTGTTTATTTTATCAAAGATCAGATGGCAAGGAGAGACTGGTTTTATCTCTTGGTTTTCTATTCTCATTGTTCATTTGGGATCCTTTTATATCTTTTCTGTCTGTATTTAGCATGTTTAAACTCTCCTCTTGTTTCTTGAACATATGGAACACAGTTATAATAATTATTTTAATGTTTTTACCTAGCTCTATCAATTACTTTATTTCTATGACAGTTTTAATCAATTGAATTTTTTCTCATTATCAATATTATTTTCCTGCTGTTTTGCATGCCTTAACATGTTTATTGGATGCTAGACATTTTGTGTTTTATCATATTCAGTGCTGGGTATTTTTGTGTTTCTATAAGGAAAGATTTTTGATCTTTGTTCTGAGATACAATTAACTGGAAATAGCAAAATCCTTTGAATTGTATTAGTTTTCTAAGGCTGCCATAATAGAGCATCACAAAGTGCATGGCTTATTTTCATACAGTTCTGGAGGCTAGCTGCCTAAAATAAAGTTATCAGCAGAGTTGATTCCTTCTGGGGGTTCTTAGGGAGAATCTATTCTATGCCTCCTGACTTCTGGTGATGGTCAGCGATCTTTGGTATTCCTTGCCTTATGAATGTATTAGTCCATTCTCTGTCTCCTTCTTCACACGGTGTTCTCTGTCTGTGCCTCTGTCTTCTTCACCTCTTAGAAAGACACCCCATTCCACTATGACCTCATCTTAACTAATTGCATCTGCAAAGACCCTCTTCCCAATAAGGTTATATTCACCAGTACTGGTGTATAGGACTAGAACATTTTTTGAGGGGAGGGTGAGACAGTTTAACCCACAACACATGTAGTGATTTTAGACTTTGATATGATAGAAAAGGCAGAGCAGGGTTTAATCTTATAGGCAATGCTGCATCACACCTAGGCAAAATCACTTGAATATTCGTAGCAACTCCATGAATTATAAAGTTTTCCACTCTGATGCTAGTAGGAACTATCCTCAGCCCTGTGTGTGTTCTTGAGTTCTCTTTCTGTGCAGCTGTCTCCTCTAGGGTATTCTTCCCTTCAGTTCTGGTCTCATTTGTCTCCCTGGACTCCTAACTCCATTTCTTCAACTGAAGGAGACTGCCAGCCTTCCCCTCTGGGTTCTGTGGCTTACTGGCTTACAATCACTTTCAGGGCAGTGATATAGGGCAATTGGAGGGCTCACCTCATTTCTTTCTATCTCTAAGATCCCTCTTCTGTACTTCCTGATATCCAATAGGTTTAAAATCATTGTTTCACATATTTTGACAATTTTTTTGTTGTTTCAGATAGGAGTATAAATTTGGCTCTTTTTTGTAAAACCAATTCTCATGGTTTGTTTGAAAGGGGAACAAACTATAATGGAAGTGGTGGGGATTGAGGAAAATACAACATAAGAGAAGGCAGAGATGGAAGATAGGATTGGGAGGTCTGAGTGAGTGGATGGCTGCAGCAAACACCAAAGCACAAAATCCGCTTATTTTATAGTATCTGTACAGTGTTGTGTATGGGGAAGTAGCATAGACAAAAGGCATATTTTTGGTCTTACAGTATGACAGCTTTAACAAAGACAAAATCATTCTGTTAATGGTTTTTACTTAGCACCATTAACATATGTTTACATGTAAGAAGGGAAAACTCATAAGGATTTCTGCATAATTCTTAAAATTTAGCCAAACAAAGAAAGAGCTACATGACTTTTGGCAGAGGGAGCATGAAGAGAGGAACATGGTTGTTTTGGAAAAGGCAGAGAAGCAGTTAGGGGTTCATTCCCTGAATGTTCCACAGGCTGTGGGGGCTCTCTTGCTATTTCATCTTAGCCAGAAGAGGAGTAGTACTGTAGTGCAAATTTAAAACCTAAAATATCCAGACATGATAAATGTTTCAACATTATAAACTTATGCAAATTAAAATCAAAATTGAAAGACTGTTTCACACGTTTATGTTTATGAAGACCTATGTATAACACCAAAATGGCAACAATGATTTCCTCTTCTTGGAATTACAGGTGATAACTTTATTTTCTTATTGATGGTTTCAATATTTTCCAACCCTTCTGAAACACATAAAAATTACTTTTATAATTATAAAATATAAACATTTAAAATGTGATTCAGACTACTAAAAGTAAACACCAATTCTCACGGTTTGTTTGAAATATTGACAATATTCTTGCCAGATCCTATTTAGCCTCTGGAATGCTTGCTACTTATGTAGCCCCAAAGAAAAGACTGCCTAGTTAGGCAAGGTGTAGTCAGCCAATTTCCTTCACTATTCTAAATACACAGGTAATAAACTACCACGTCTTTTAAGCCCTTCCTCCAGAAAAAGTGCTAACCATTATTTTAAAAGAGAAAATTATATATCTGTATAAACCATATTCTCCATGACATGATTGGAGCCAATATTTATATGAAAGATTGTATGCAGGCAATACTAGCAGGAGAAACTATGATAATCACATTAATTATTGAGTATTGTTTATTAATGTCTTGTCAAAGCTCATAAGAAATAGTTATTTTAAAAACATGTCCTTCAGTTTGATGTAGACATTCCAAATTGTATACAAAATTGGCACATTGTACTCCATAAGTACAGTAATGTACACAGTTATGATCTACTAAAAAAAAAATGTCCTTCAGTTACAATTGCCATAAATTCCAAGTGGCACCTGAAAATATACTTTTATTAAATACTTAATGATTTTCATAAGAATAATTTTTATCATATTTATGTAAGAACAATAACTTCTTTCATAAATTTATTAGTTAACATGCTTACTTAAGTTAACATGGAGTTATATTTCATAAAGCAAATTTCATGTAAAAAGAACTGTGATTCATGATTTTGTTAATACTTCTCTACAATGTAGATTATTTGTTTTGTTGCTAGCTATATTTCACATACTGCATTTACAGTTTTCATTTTAATGATTTCAATCACACACTGTTGCAACAAATTTATTAATGTTTTCTCACAATGATATGATTTCATGTTACTTTGTGCCTCAGAAATTTCTTTACTACTGTATTTTTTGCTCTTTGATCCTTTCTTTTTTCCCCCTCCCCACTCCAGTTTTAGAAAAACCTTACATTCTCTTTTCTCTTGTGAGCATTTCTCTTCCCTCATATTTTGGTCCATGTTCCCCTTTTTGAAACTCATTGATTACTGAGTTTTTCCAAATGACATCCAAAGGTGTTTCATAGATATCATTAAGTGCTATAATATTTGTACATCATGTATTCCTTTTCAATGATAAACTTATACTTTTATTTTTCCTTTTCAAGATTGAATTCATAATTTCTAAAATAATGGAATAGTAAGTGGAATAATAAATTATATAACTTGTTGAGAGTAGCTTTTTCCACTCAGCAAAGTACCTTGGAGTGTCTTTTAAGTTGTTGTGTGTGTCAGTAATCTATTCCTTTTCATTACTAAGTGGTATTCCCCTGTATGGCTGTACCACAGTTTATTTATCTATTCACTCATGGAAAGATATTTGTAAAAACATAGATGAAGCCTCTGTAAACATTCACGTATAGGATTTTGTGTAAGCATGTTTTTATTTTTCCCAATAATGGGATTTCTTAGTCATATGGTAAGTATAAGCCTAAAAGAAATTACCAAGTCATTTTCCGCAATGACTATACCATTTAACGTTCCCACCAGTAATATATGAGAGTTTAAGTTGTTCTTCATACTTGATACCCCTACAGAGTATAGTAGTGTGCACATATGTGTATTAGACATTTTCAAATTTTAGTTGTTTTCATATATGTGTTATGATATCACATTTTGGGTTTAATTTGCATCTGTTTAATGGAAAATGATGTAGAAAAATGCTTCATGTGCTTTTTTGAATTATTGAGAATGGTAATTTCAGACATTTTTAGTTTCTACTTTTTTTGTTGTTTTATGGAAGCACAAATAATTATTTTATATTGACCTTGTCTTCTGTGACCCTGCTAGTCTTACTTATTAGGGCTAGGAGAGTTTTTTTTTTTTTTTTTTTTTTCAAGTTTTCTTGAAATTTTCTACAGAGATAATCATATCTTCTAGGATAGGGACAGTATTTTATACATTTTATTCCAGTCTGTATACCTTTTTACATTTTTTTTTTTTTTTTGCCTTATTCCACTGATGAGAATTTCCAAATAATAATGAATATGAGTGGTGAGAGTGGATATCCTTGCTTTGTTTCTGATGTTAGGAGAAAAGCATTCAGTTCCACACTATTTGACATTACCTGTAGACTTTAATAGAGGCCCTTTATGAATTTGAGCAGGTTCATTTTAATATATTATTTTATTATATTTTTAAAGTCCTCAATTGATATATTTTGTCAAATGGTTTTTTGCTTTGATCAAGGTAATCATAAAATTTTTTGTTTGGTTTATATGACAGATTCCAAGGATTGATTATCCAGTATTGAATCAGTGTTATATTCCTCAGATAAACCCCACTTGGTTATGGTGAATTGTTCTTTTTATATATTCCTGGATATGACTTGCTAATATTTTGTTGAAGACATTGGCATGTATCTTCACAAAGGATATTGCTTTGCAATTTTCTTTCTTTCCTCTTACTTTCTCTTTTTTCTTTTGGTATTGTCCTTCCCTTGTTTTGATATCACAGTAATGTTAGCCTCATCAAATATACTGAGAAATGTTTCTTCCTCTTCTAGTTTCTGAAAAAGGTTGTATAAATTGCTGTTAATCACTCTTTAAATGTTTGGGATACATTTCCAATAAAATCATTTGTGTCTAGAGATGTTTTATAGAATATTATTTTTCTTTTTTTTATTGTTTGGGGTATTAAAAAATATTTTTTATTAATATTAAATCATAGCTGTGTACATTAATGTGATCATGGGGCACCATACACTGGTTTTATAAATAGTTTGACACATTTTCATGACACTGGTTAACATAGCCTTCCTGGCATTTTCTTAGTTATTGTGTTAAGACAATTACATTCTACATTTACTAAGTTTCACATGTACCCTTATAAGATGCACCACAGGTGTAATCCCACCAATGACCCTCCCTCTGCCCATCTTCTCCCCTCACTCCCATCCCTCTCCCCCAGTATATTGTTTGGGATTTATTGAAGGTACAAAGAATTAGGTTACGTTGATTGCATTTGTTAGGTAAAGTCCCTCTTATAATTGTTTCCTGCCCCCAAGAGATATGCTATACACCATGACTCCCCCACCCCTCTCTCTGCTCCCTCATTCCCCAACCCCCACTTTGCATTAGGTCATCTACTGCCTTCATATTGGAATTGAATACACTGGATTCTTGCTTCTTCATTCTTGTGATGCTTTAATAAGAAGAATGTGTTCCAGTTCAATCCAGGTTAATATAAGGTTAATATAAAAGATGTAAAGATTAACAAGCTGTGGTACATGTGTACCATCGAATACTATTCAGCCATTAGAAAATTTTTTTCTTTTTTGGAAAATTTTAAACCATCAAATCTTGATAATTATGTTTATTTATCTAGACTACCTTTTTCATCTGAGATAAGTTTTAGCAACAAATTTTTATGGAATTATTAAAATTAATCTTAATTCTTGAATTTTTGTGCATAAATTAATTTTTTTCCTTTTAGTTCTTCTAATGTCTGTAGAGTCTGTTGTAATAATATTCAATATCTCATTCCTGATTCTGATAATTTGTGTTTTATTTCTTTTTTTTTTTTAATTTTCCCATCTTACTAGGTTTTACCAATTTTGGTAATCTTTTCAAAAATTTTTCTTTTGCTTTCTTTGATTATCTGATTATAATATTGTGAATTTCCATCTTTTAAATTTTGTCTCTTCCACTTGACTTGGGCTAAGATTTTTCTATCTCTAGAAGGTGGGCCTTTATTGTCACTGCTGTGCTCTGAACTTTCCTTGAATAAGTCTGTGTCCCTGGGTATGTGGGAGGATAGAGAATGAAAAATATCAAAGATTTCTCTCACATTTTTTTGGATCAGAATTCTTCATATTAGATAGAAGCATGCCCTTCACTCAAAGTTTTAGATGTCTATCAAGGTGTTGCTGAGGCTCCTACATAGGGTTATAACTTTAGGACTGTGACTTGTCTTGGAGTAGAAACTACAGAAAAAAAATTTGGTGTCCCTCACTGTGCTTCCTACTCCTTGAACCAGGAAGAGTGGTCTTTCCTTAGCACTCTTTCTGCCTATACCTCATATCTAAATTTCAAATTTGGAAGGTTATTAACTAAAGTAATATTTTATTAATATTTCCTTATTGAGTTTTTCCTAATGTCCTTTTTTCTCTCCCAGAATCCCATTCAGGATGCCACATTACACTTAGTCATCATGTTCTCTTTGGTTTTATATTGGCTATGTCAGTTTCTGAGGCATTCTTTGTTTTTGATGACCCTGAAAGTTGTTTTTCTTTTTTTTTCTACCTATATCAGAGGGTTATTTCATTTTATTCTTTTTTAAAATTAAATCATAGCTGTGTACATTAATGCAATCATGGGGTACAATATGCTGGTTTCATATACAGTTTGAAACATTTTCATCAAACTGGTTGACATATCCTTCACTGCATTTTCTTAGTTATTCTGTTAAGAGATTTATATTCCACACTTAGTAAATTTCACACGTACCCTTGTAAAATGCACTGTAGATGTGGCCCCACCAATTACCCTTCCCCTACCCAACCTATACCCTCCCTTACCCTCCTCTTTCCCTTCTTGGGCTATAGTTTGGTTATAGCTTTCATGTGAAAGGTATAAATTGGTTTCATAGTAGGCTGGAGTACATTTGATACTTTTTCTTCCATTCTTGAGATACTTTGCTAAGAAGAATATGTTCCAGCTCTATCCATGTAAACATGAAAGATGTAAATTCTCCATCTTTTTTTAAGGCTGCATAATATTCTGTGATGTACATATACCACAATTTATTAATTCATTCGCGGGTTGATGGGCACTTGGGCTTTTTCCATGACTTAGCAATTATGAATTGGGCTGCAATAAACATTCTGGTGCAAATTATCTTTGTTATAAAGTGATTTTTGGTCTTTTGGATATATACCTAGTAGAGGAATTGAAGGTTTAAATGGCATGTCTATTTTTAGGTCCCTAAGTGATCTCCAAACATCTTTCCAAAAGGAATATATTAGTTTGCATTCTCACCAGCAGTGTAGAAGTGTTCTGTTTTCTCCACACCCACGCCAACATCTATGGTTTTGAGATTTGGTAATGTGGGCTACTCTTACTGGAGTTAGATGATATTGCAAAGTGGTTTTGATTTGCATTTCTCTGATGATTAAGGGTGAAAGCATTTTTTCATGTGTCTGTAGGCCGTGTGCCTATCTGCTTCAGAGAAGTTTCTCTTCAAGTCCCTTGCCCACTCTGAGATGGGATCACTTGTTCTTTTCTTGCTTATACGTTTGAGTTCTCTGTGGAGTCTGATTATTAAACCTTTGTCAGAAACATAACCTACAAACATCTTGTCCCATACTGAGGTCTGTCTGCTTGCTTTGCTTACTGTGTTCTTGGCTGTGCAAAGCTTTTTAGTTTTATCAGATCCCAGTAATGTATTTTTGGCATTGCTTCAATTGCCTGGGGGGAGTCCTCCTCATAAAATATTCTCCCAGGTCGATTTCTTCAAGTGTTTTCCCAGCACTCTCCTTGTATTTTTATAGTTTCACATTTTAAGTTTAAATCTTTTATCCAGTGAGAATCAATTTTTGTTAATGGTGAAAGATGGGGGTCCAGTTTCAGTCTTCTACAGGCCGCCATCCAGTTCACTCAGCACCATTTGTTAAATAGGGAGTCTTTCCCCCAGTGAATATTTTTAAAAGGCTTATAAAATACCAAATGATGATAAGTAGCTGGGTTCACCTTTTGGTTCTCTACTCTGTTCCATACATCTACCTCTCTGTTTTCGTGCCAGTACCATGCTGTCTTGATCACTATCAATTTATAGTATAATCTGAGGTCTGGTAGCATGATTTCTCCTGCTTTGTTTTTATTTATGAGTAATGTCTTGGCTATTCAAGGTTTTTTCTTATTCCATATAAAATGAAGTATTTTTTTTTCGAGATCTTTAAAGTATAACAGTGGAGCTTTAATAAGGATTGCATTAAAATTGTATATTGCTTTGGTAATATGGACATTTTAATCATGTTGATTCTTCACAGCCATGAGCATGGCATGTTTTTCCAATTATTGACATCTTCAGCTATATAATTTCTTAGTGTTTCAAACTTCTCTTTATAGAGATCTTTCACATCCTTTGTTAGGTACATTCCCAGATATTTCCTTTTCTTTGTACTACTATGAAAGGAATGGAGTCCTTGACTGTTTTTTCAGCTTGACTATTGTTGGTATATACAAAGGCTACAGATTTATGAGTGATGAGTGTTGATTTTGTAACCTGAGGTGCTTCTGCATTCCTTGATCATTTCTAAGAGATTTGTAGTAGAATGCCTGGTGTTTTCCAGTTTTGTAGTAGAATCCCTGGTGTTTTCTCATCATCAGTGTAGAGTAAAAGTTTGATCTCCTCTGTCCCAATATGGATACCCTTGATCGCCTTTACTTGCCTAATTGCAATGGCTAAGACTTCCATTAAAATGTTAAAAAGCAGTGGAGACAAGGGGCAACCTTGCCTGGTTCCTGATATGAGTGGAAATGATTTCAATTTAACTCCATTCAATACAATATTGGCTGTAGGTTTGCTGTAGATGTCCTCTATCAGTTTAAGAAATGTCCCTTCTATACCAATTTTCTTAAGTGTTCTGATCATGAAAGGATGCTGGATATTATCAAAAGCTTTTTCTGCATCAGTTGAGAGAATCATATGGTCTTTGTTTTTTATTTTGTTTATGTGATGAATTATATTTATAGATTTATGTATATTGGACCAGCCTTGCGACCCTGGGATAAAACCCACTTGATCATGGTGTATAATTTGTTTGATGTGCTGTTGGTTTCTGTTTGCTAGGATCTTGTTGAATATTTTTGCATCAATATTCATTATTGATATTGTTCTATCATTTTCTTTACTTGTTGGGTCTTTTCCTGGTTTGGAGATCAAGGTGATATTTGCTTCATAGAATGTGTTGGGTAGCATTCCTTCATTTTCTATATTTTGGCAAAGGTTAAGTAATATAGGTACTAGTTCCTCTTTAAAGGTTTGGTAGAATTCTGATGTGAAGCCATCTGGTCCTGGGATTATCTTTTTGGGGAGATTTTGTATAGTTGATGCTATTTCAGAACTTGATATAGGCCTGTTCAACATTTCCACTTAATTCTGGCTAAGTCTAGGAAGGTGACGTGCTTTCCAGTATTGGTCTATTTCCTTTAAATTTTCGTATTTTTGAGAATAGTTTCTTATAATATTCGTTAAGGATTTTTTGAATTTCTGAGGAGTCTATTATTATTTCATCTTTGCCATTTCTGATTGATGAAATTAGAGATTTTACTTTTTTTTTTTTTTTTTTCCTGGCTAGGTTAAGCAAAGGTTTATCTCTTTTATCAACCTTTTCAAAAAACCCAACTTTTTAATTTATTGATCTGTTGTATAATCCTTTTGTTTTCAATTCTATTTAATTCTGCTCTAATTTTGGTTATTTATTTTCTTCTGCTGGGTTTGAGATTGGAATGTTCTTCCTTTTCCAGTTGCTTGAGATGTCCAATTCAGTTGATAATTTCCTCTCTTTCCGTTCTCTTGAGGAAGTCTTGCAGTCCTATAAATTTCCCTCTTAGGACTCACTTTGAGGTATACCAGAGGTTCTGGTACTTCATGTCTTCGTTATAGTTTTGTTCCAAAAATTTGATAATTTCCTTCTTAATCTCATGTATGACCCAGCTATCACTCAGCATAATGTTATTTACTTTCCATGTTTTTGTATGAGTATGCAGATTCCTATTTTTACTGAGTTCAACTTTTATTCCATGATGGTCCAAGAAGATGCAAGGAATTTCTATTCTTTTAAATTTGCTGAGGTTAGGCTTGTGACCTAAGATGTGATTCAATTTTGGAGGATGTTCCATGGGCTGATTAGAAGAATGTGTATTCAGTTTTGTTAGGATGAAATGTTCTATAGATGTCTCTTAAATCCAATTGTTAAATGGTTAAGTTTAATCCTAAAATTTATTTGCTTAGCTTCTTATTGAAGGATGTATTCAACACTGCCAAAGGAGTGTTAAAATATCTGACTATTATGGAGCTGGAGGAAATCAAGTTGCTCATGTCTGTTAGAGTTTCTTTTATAAATTGAGGCACATTCTGGTTGGGTGCATAAATGTTAATAACCAAAATCTCATCATATTGAGTGTTACCCTCAACAAATATAAAATGACCATCCTTATGTTACCTTACATTTATTGGTTCAAAGCCTATTGTATTTGCAAATAAAATTGCAAAAGCAACACCTGCTTTTTTCCTGATTTCCATTTGCCTGAAATATAGATGACCATCCCTTCACCTGAATCTATATTTACCTTTTAAGGTAAAATGAGATTCTTGTATACAGCATATATCTGGCCTGAGTTTTTGTATCCAGTCAGCCAACCTGTGCCTCTTTAGAGGACAATTTAAGCCATTCACATTAATTGAGAATATCATTAAGCCTGGTGGAATTTTGGGTATAGAGTTTATCAAAAGTCCAGTGGACATTTTTAATCGTTTTGCCACTGTGGAAGTTGGATTTTGACCAAAAGTTTCTGAGTGAGTTTACTTTTGTGGTGAAGAATTGCACTGGTCACATTATGGAGGATAGGTCTGAGAGTATCCTGTACAGCTGGTTTAGTTATGGCAAATTTCTTCAACATGTGAATGTTATTGAAGTATTTAATTTCTCCATTATAAATGAAACTCAGTTTACCCGGATATAGGATCTTGGGTTGAAGGTTATTTTGTTTTAGGAGAGTAAAAGTCGATGACCACCCTCTTCTAGCTTGAAAAGTTTCAGCAGAGAGATCTCAGTCATTCTAATATTCTTCCCTGTGTAGGTTATGATTTTCTAATGTCTGGCTGCTTTTAGAATTTTCTCCTTCATATTAACTTTGGCAAAGTTAATTATAATGTGTCTGAGAGATTAAGTATTTGGTTTGAGTCAAGCTGGGGTTTTGAAACTGTCTGCTATCTGAATTTCAGAATCTCTTGGCATGTCTTAGAAGTTCTTCTTGATTACCTCATGGAGTAGAGTATATGTGCCTTTCAAAACATCCTCGTCGTCTTCAGGAATTCCTATGAGGCAAATAATAGTTTTCTTCAAATTATCCCAGAGGTCTCTGAGAGAATGATCCATTTTTGCTTTCTACTTCTCTTCCTCTTTGAGTGTTTGGGAGTGCTTTGTCTTCAATGTCAGAAATCCTATCTTCTGCCTGTTCCATTCTGTTATTAAGGGATTCTACTGTATTTCTCACATCTTCGAGGGCTAAAAATTCTTGTCTCATTGTGTCAAAATTTTTGGTGAGTTTTTCTTTGTTTTCATTGAATTTTTGAGGCAATTTTTTGAAATGATCCTTGAATTTGTAATTCCAACTTTACCTCCATTCTATTAACCATATTTGCAATCCAAATTCTGAACTTGATTTCAGACATCTCAGCCTTTTGCTTATGAATGGAATCTTCTGGTGTGTCCACCATGTCATTCGATGGGGGAGTTAATCTTCTTTGATCATTCATGTTGCCAGAGTTTTTCCGCTGATTCTTCACCATGATTATTTTGCACTGTTTGGCTAGATGAGCAGATAAGGTGAAGTTGGGTTGGGGGATCATGGAGTAGTGATTAACCAGCACTTTGCCCAAGAGCTGGGACTTGTGTCTATACCTTTTCCCCTAGAGCTTTGCCAAGGACCCGTACAGTGTTATGGCATGAGATATTGGGATCCTGTTTCATGTGGTGGGGCTAAGTGGCTCTGTCTTGTTTTTAGCTGGTCTCTGTCCAATCCTAGTAAATAAGTAACTCTGGCTTGAAGTCTCAGCTGTGGAGAAATACCAGTAACTAAGTCACCCTTCCCCCATGCGCATCAACTGGAAAAGGAAAATTGAACCTTCCCATAAACACACATGCCACTTTGGATAGTCCTTGGGTGATTGGCCCAAATCAAGAGTTCCAAGTCAATTGTCCCAGTCAGCATTCAGTCTCAAGTGGGAGAGTTCAAAAAATCTCCAGCAACTAGATAGTAGGAGTCTGCTGGCAGCTTGAATATGACTCACTCTGGTGCTCTGTGGAGTCAGAAGGATCCACCTAGCAAATTAATTAGTCCAGAAACTTTGATGTCTCCTTCCTGAACCTTGCACCTCTGTCACACCAAGTCACTTGTAACCCTGCAGGGATGTGACCCAGTTCCTTCCAATGAGCAGATGCTCCAGCAGTTTGAACCTGCCTGAGTCACAGGGAGATCTATGTCCCCTCAGCCAGGCTGCCACACTCTGCCTCTAGCTGGCAGGAGGAGCTGACACCTGACTTTATACTATTGTTCACCTCATTGAGATAGTGTTTCCTAGTTAGATTTCTCTGGTAAAGAGGTGCACCTTTTCACCACCATATTTTTATATGGTAGTTTGATAGTTAATTTTATGTGTTAACTGGACTAAGAGATGGCCAAATAGCTGGTTAAATATTATTCCTAGGTGTGTCTATGAAGGTGTTTGCAGAAGATATAACGTTTGAATCAGTATACTCATTAAAGACTACTTTCATCAATACATGTGGGCATCACACAATTCTTTGTGGAGTTAAATAGAACAAAAAGGAGGAGGAAGAAAGAATTTACTCTTTGCTTGATCTATGACATTCATCTTTTCCAGCCCTTGTACATCAATATTCCTGCTTTTTACCGATCCCCACTACCTCTCTTTGCTTCTAAACCTATAACTAATCTCAAGTCCCAAGAGGCCCTTAAAGGTGAGGTACAAAGTGTGACTTATAACCTCCATCTTTGCCACCATGACCAGTTGCCATGAGCCCATTGCCAATGAATTTATTTATTTTTTTTTGACATTTTGTGCTTTATAATTTTTAAATTAAATGGCAATTATCTTTTGTAGAACAGTAGAGACTGAAGTAAATAGCGCTTGAGCCTTGATCTTGGCATGTCTCTTCTTTTTCTAGGATACTGTGGGGAAGTTGTCAGTTTAGTTGGTACTTTAGCTAGGTTTAGGTTTTGTTGTTGCTGTCATTTTCAAATTCTTTCAGTTGTGAGTTGCATTTCCTGTATTCAATGTAAAGACTATTATGATAGAGGGTTTTTCTCAGTGTTCCCATTGTTCTTGAAGATTTCAATAGTCTCAGTAAGCAAAGCTCTTTTCTCGCACACACTCCCCAGTGGTAGCATTCTATAGCTCTGTATTCAGTGGTAGTCTTGTTGTGGCAGCAGTCAGCATTCTTGGTTCTTCTGGTTTAGTCTGTCTTATTCAAAATGTATATGTCTGGTTTTTGGAACTGATATTGATTTCTTAGCATTTCTATGCCTCCCTCTCTGGTAGCCAAACTCTGCTTAGTATCTGTGGAAGGTCTTAGGCAGCAATTTCCTCTCCTTGTTCCATAGATAGCAGTTCTTTAGCATTGCTATTAGTATTGTTGCAGAATACTTGGCCCAATAGATTTTTCTGTCCCTTTTCTAGAGGAAGATGGCTTTTACTATTACTCTCCCTCAAGAAACTTCAGATCATTATCTAGTTCTTGGAAGTGGAAAGGGTTTCCTATCTCTACCCTAGAGGCAGACAGATGTTGTTTTATCCAAGAGGCCTCGGGGTTTAAAGAATTGGCCACTCCTTCCTGCAGGCAGTAGTTTATAATCTCCTGCCATATACTCATTCTTTCTCATTTGTACTCTATGAAAGCCCAAAGAAAAGAGTCTTGTGCATAAATGTGAATACTGTAGTGTTTGGAATTCTCAGTTCTTCCAGAGTCAGCTTTTCAAGAATTCATTAAAATTCTAGCTGATTTTTTCTTGATCTGCTTCTATTTTGGCTCTTATTTTCTGTTCTCTGTCAAAGATGATCATTCATGTACAGTAGAACTTTAATTGTTGATCACCTCCCTACAGTGACCATCTCCTTAAGTTGATTTAATTTTCATAGACCGGATATACACCACACGTATATATATAACTACAGTAAGCCTAGTTCCTTTTATTGACCACCTCCATAGGTTGACCAGTTTGTTATAGTCCTTTGGGTGGTCAACTTAAAGAGGTTCTACTTTGTCTGTTGTTTAGTGTCACGCTGTGGAATTAAATTCCCTTGATTTCTTTGCATCATCAATTCTGAATGGTTAAACAACTTATGATTTTATAAAATACCTGCTTCATTGTTAGGATGGGTGTGATATTGAAAGGCCAGACATACCCCATCTTGCACTTCCTGTCCCCTCCCTTCCTCATCACTACCTGCCCCTGAGCACATACACCTTGCATTTATGGGTTGTTAAACAAACATATCCTGTGGAGACAGGGGGGATTATATCAGAGCTACAGACCCTTGTAAAACCACATTCCTATCTTCATGCAACCTCTGGTTCCCCTTGTATCTACCCAACCCCTTACCCTACAGATCTAACCTTGCAAAGTTTTGCTTCTGTAAATAGCTTCACTTTAGGAATTGCACCCCTTTCTCCCACTCCAACTGAAAGAAAGATATAAAAACTCCCTTCCTGGGTGGTGCCTGTGCTCCAAGGAGTAAGGCCCTGGCTCCATATGCTGAGGTGGGCTCAAACCCAGCCTGGGCCCAAAAAACTGCAAGAAAAAAACAAACAAACAAAAAAACAACTCCCTTCCTTTGTTATGCATCACTGAGAATTTTGGGGGTGTGAACCCTTCTTGGTCGGCCAGTCAATAAAGGATCCTATACCTAATTTGAACTCAGTGTGCTGGCATTCTCTCTATAATGCCACTTGAACTGAGCGCAATATTTGGAGGCCCCAGTGAGATCTAGCCAGCTGGAGGGTTGTCCTCTCTGCCCCCCCTCCACACCCAGAGGATGGGAATTATAGGGGAGGCACTCCCTGAGATGTTCCAGGGTCCTGTAATATCCTGAACTCCTCCTGAGGGCTCTGGAGGAATTCTGATTGACTCCACCAAAATCTTGGGTCCAGAACTCGCTCTCAAGAGGTAAGTGTTCTTTTATTGTCTAAGTGTACTTTGTTTCTGTTCAGGAAGTAAAATTACATTCCTAGGAACAGGCCACAAAACAGTCACTGGGATTCCAGTGCCATCAGGATAGCAGTTAGTGCCCTGGGGAACCAGGTCAGTGCACAGGGAGGATGATGGGGCCCAAGAAGTAGACTTTGGGGCTCCTGAGGGCCACCTGGAAGACACCCAAGAAGGATATGTAGGGGTTCCTGAGGGCTTCCTGGTGCTAGATAAGGCCTATACCAGGTTCCTGGAAACACCAGGATGTTGGTGGGGACCCTTGCCTCAGATGCACACGTGCAATTTGTTTGTGTGTTTGTTCATCATCATTGTCATCAGTGTGCCTGTTAGTCTTTTTGTCTGTCTCAATATAATTTCTGTTGTTTCTGGTTGAGTTCACAATCATGGGAACTCAACTCAGTAAACCCCTGACACTCTTTCAGTGCATGTTAAAGAACTTCACTGCTGGCTTCTCTAATGACTAGAGTCCAGTTTTCTAAGAACTGTCCCCAAGTCTTCTGCGAAGTTGAATGGCCCACCTTTAATGTAGGGTTCCTTTCCACTGACCCCCTTGACCTAGCTTTCATGACTGTGGTCCACTAATTGTTCGCCAGGAAGCCAGGCCACCCTGACCAGTTCCCCTACATTGATCAGTGGTTGATTTTAGTCCATAACCCCCCTCCCTGGCTTTGTGCGTGTGCAGTGGGCAACTATTCATCAGTATTGCTTGCTTGTTCCTGGTTGCAGGGGGACCACCATGCTCAGAAGCCAGTTCTTCCCCCATCTGCAAAGGAGGATTTGTTACCTCTTTAGAACCCCGACAGGCTGTCCTTCCCAACAGTGTCTTCTGCGGGGACTGCTTGCCAGCACCTAAGTCCCTATATCCCCACAACTCACCTCCATACTCTTGCCTTAGGTCCCATACAGACCCTAGGCCAAGATGTAGAGTTCCTGTTCTCCCCTCTGGGAAGTATTCCCTGGGAATGGGGTTGGGCATGTCCATCCCTTCCTTGTTTGTGTTCTCTACTTCAGACTTGCACAACTTGAAGACACAGAACCCACCCTTCTCTGAAAAGCTCAAGATCCTGACTTTCCTTAATGACTGCATCCTGTGGACCCCCTGTCCAACCTGGGATGACTGCCAGCAACTCCTCCTAACACTCCTTACATCTGAGGAATGCACAAGAGTCAGAGTTGAGGTGCAGAAAGCCTTCCTGGCCACCACCAGTACCACAGAGGAAAAGGGGAAGGTAGATTTCAATAGCGTTTTCCCAGCTGAATGGCCAGAATTGGGACCCCAATACCTTAGCAGGGTCTCAGGCTCTTGACACTTTTCACTGGTCTCTCTTAAGTGGCCTATGGGCTATGGCCCGAAAGCCCATTAATTTTTCAAAAACAACCAAAGTAGTCCAGGGCTTGGATAAGTCTCCTGAGGTATACCTGGAGTGGCTCAGACAGACATTCCAAATTTATACTCCATGTGACCCTTCCACTTCTGAAAACACTAGCACAGTGAATCTGGCTTTTGTCTCTCAGCTCGTACCTGATATTAGAAAGAAACTTCAAAAACTGGAGAGGTTTGCTGGAATGAATATTTTTCAACTCTTAGAAGTTTCTCAGAAAGTCTATGACATAGATATATAGAAAAACAAAAGCAGGAAACAGCAGCAGCTGAAAAAGCTAGTTGTAGACAGTCTAAGGTCATTGTAGCTGCACTGCAAGCTGTTCAAAAGGACCACCTAAAGAAAGAAAGAAAGAGAAAAGAGCCTGGGGCCTAGCTGGCTGAATTGGCCTAGATAAGAGAAAAATTAATGCACCTACTGCAAAAAGAAAGGCCATTGGAAGAATGAGTGCCCAGAATTTGACACCAGTCACAAAACCCTACAAAGGGTCTTGGCATTGCCAACAGGAGATGAAAATAACTCTGACTGATGGGGCCAGGGCTCTCTCCCACTAGGCCCTGGAGAACGCATGGTGCAACCCCAACTTTGGTTGTTTCTCTCTGCCAGGAACTTTGGTGTTTTTGTATTCTTTTCTATAAATAAATCCTGTCCTACCACTGATCTGTGATTGGTGGATTCATTCTTCAAATCACGGAGACCAAGAACCATCTGAAGATGAAATTCCAGTATCACTTTCACCTGTTCATTTATGAGGTTAAAGGTGCCACAAAAGGTATACTGACTCAAAGCCTTAGGCTATGGAAGCGACCCATAGCCTGTTTGTCAAAGTGGCTTGACCCATGGCAGCAGGATGGCCAAGATGTCTGTGAGCTGTTGCAGCCGCCTCCTTGTTGGTATGAGAAGTGGATAAGCTAACTTTGGGCCAGGACTTAACTCTGATGGCCCCACATACTGTAGAAACCCTCCTTTGAGGAGCCAGTGGCCAATGGATGTCAAATACCAGACTCACCTGGTACTAGGGTCTGCTTTTAAATGAGTCACACCTGAAGTTCAATCCCACCCAGAGCCTGAATCCGGAGACCCTGCTGTCAGACGATGACCCATAAGAGCCCCTCCATGACTGCAAGGATGTGCTGGACCTTTGCTGAAAGTGCTGCATGGACTTGTGGGACACCCCATTCCAAAACACAGATACCACCTTGTACACTGATGGAAGCAGCTATGTCCAAGAGGAAACTGGAAAGTGGGAGCTGCTGTGACCACCCAGGATGAGGTAATATGGGCACAAGCCCTGCTGGCTGGCACTTCAGCTCAGAGAGCCAAATTAATCACATTAACCCAGACCCTTGGACAGGGAAAAGATAAAATGATTTCTATCTACACTGACAGTTGTTATGCATTTGGGACAGTATCCATGAATGGCCAGATTTATAAGGAAAGAGGACTTCTCGATTCAGCAGGAAAAACTATTTAATAAAGATGAAATCCTGTTCATATTTATTAGAGGCTCTTTGGTTCCCCAAGAAGGTAGCTGTCTTCCATTGCCCAGGACACCAGAAGCCTAATTCCTCAGAGGCAATAGATAACTACATGGTGGACAAGAAAGTCCGGGAAGTGGCCTTGAGCTTGGTGAGACCCCTAGACATTCTACCTGAGGCTGTCTTGTTCCCCACTCCAGACCTCCTACTGTCCCCACATACTTTGAAGAAGAAAAGAAATTTGCAAAAGAACAAGAAACCGAAGAAATAAGAGATGGCTGTTTGTGGCTCCCCATTGACTGGGTTTATCTACCTGACCCACTAGGGAGGGAGCTGATACAACAACTCCACTCAGTAAACCATCTAGGAGGCGAGAAAATGCAAGAACTCTTGCAGCCAAGGTACTTGTTTGAAACCTTGGCAGAAGTCCCCTGGTTCACAGCCACCCATTGTGTGGCATGTGAAAAAGTAAATGTGAAGGTGGGCTGACTCCATCAATGGGAATTTGCCTCAGGGAACACATGTCAGAAAAAAGCTGGGAAATTGACTTTACCAAATCCATCCTGCCAAATGAGGATATAAGTACCTCTTAGTCTTAGTAGATACATTCTCAGGTTGGGTAGAAGTTTTACCCAACCAAAATGAAACTGCCTTGACCACAGCAAAAAAACTCCTAAATGAAATTATCCCTAGATACGGGCTACCTCTCTTCATTGGCTATGATAATGGGCCAGCTTTCATCTCTGCTCTAACCCAGGCACTCAGTAAGACTCTTGGAACACAGTGAAAACTTCATTGTGCCTAATTGACCCCAAAGTTCAGGCCAGGTAGAAAGAAAGAACCGGACCCTAAAAGAAATCTTAACCAAACTCATTGAATAGACTGTTGAAAGGTGGATGGAGCTTCTCCTCTTAGCAGCCCTTAGAGTGAGATGTATCCCATACCAGGCATGTTTCACCCCTTATGAAACAATGTGTGGCAGACCCCCTCCCCTACTCCCCAGAGTACCTGAACCCCACTTAGCAGAAATAACTAACCACTCTTTTCTGAAGTATCTCAAAACCCTGCATCAGGTTTAAACAGCCCTTCAATTCCTGGTTCGAGATGCACACCCCAGTACACAGGAGGTAAGCAGAAAATTCAAACCTGCCTTTGAGCCAGGTGACCAGGTATATGTAAAATCAGTCCAGAAAGGACTGAGTCCATGGTGGAAAGGCCCCTACACTGTCATCCTGGCCACCCCAACTGCTGTGAAGGTGGACGGTCTGACAGCATAGATTCATTACTCCTGAGTGAAAAAGGTCAGAGAAAAGGAGAAAACCTGCCTGGACTGCCATCCCCAGAGAGGAGGACCCTCTCAAGCTAAGACTGTCAAAATCTTAGTATTTGCTAAGTCGTTGCTCTCTGTATATCTTCCTGGCTTTGAAATCCCTCCCAAACACCCTCTCTTCAACCACTTCTTATTTTGTGTTATCCACCTGGGATAAAGGGAAGGTGGTGGCGAATATATCCTGGGCAGATAATACTAAAGTCCCAGAAGCCATACGACAGAGTCCAGATCCAATATTTTATGCCGATTTGTGTAAATTGTTTGATTCGTTTCAGAAACCAAGATGGTCTCTGCACTAAGTAAGGAATGGGCAAAACGTTCCTTGAGTGTGGCACAACACAGGGTGAAAAAGGCTTCCAGAAACTTGATTTCTACTTCTGTGGGACCCTGGCAAAGAGAAGATCTTGCCTGAATACTTTTGCCCAGCTTGGGAATGTGTAGCCATCACCACCTATGAGGGAAGGTGAAATAGTACTGAGCATTTCATCATCTGGAGGGCTGGGTGACTGATATGTGCCATGTCTTGCACCTGTAACACCATTTTCATCCAGGTGAGGAACCCCGACCTACACACCTGGGCAGGAGGGTGGACATGGGGAATCAGGTTTTGGATGACCAGACCAGACAATGGAATGCTATTCACAATCCAGTGGTTTTCCTAACCATGGAGCCCACGATAGCCAGTGTGGCCTCTTGTAATAGTTGAAGACCCTGTATTTGACCTCCACTACCCTGTTCTCCACAACCCTAGACAACCCCAAAGAACATACTGAAAGCCCCTCCTTCCCCCTAGTCTGCTAAGCAGCTAAATAACATGCACCATCTCTTAAACACCAGCCTGCCTGACCTGGTCGCAGACTGCTGGCTGTGCCTGAAATCTTGGCCCCCATACTTTATTGGTCTAGACATACGGACACTTCCAGTTAAAAACCAAGATGCCTCCCTGGTGTCCATAGCTAACCCCACCCCTCACTCTAGGAGATAAAGTCGAGTGGGCGAGCTGCCTTCACACCCTGGGCTATAACCTAACTGAGTCCCCCCTAGAAACAGTATGCAGCTCCACCCAAGATATGAGCCCCTCCTGGCATATTTTGCCCCAAATGTAACTTGACTGGCATGTACCCCAGGCCTAACCTGATGCATTACCACACAGCTAGTGCAACCAGTTGGAGCTTGTGCTGTAGTCCATGTACTCCCACAAGTATATGTTTATTCAGGCCCTGAAGGAGAAAACCAAAGTTTCCCTCTTTTGTGAGCCCCTGCAGAAAGAGAGAGCCACTCCTGGTCCAGTTCTCTTAGGACTAAATATCGCAGGAACAGTTGCTATGAGCACTACTGCACTAGTAAAAGGTGAATAAGGCTTAGCAGCTCTGTACCAACAAATTGATGAAGATCTAGGGGGACTCCAGTCAGCTGTAGACATGCTACACAACTAGGTAGAGTCCCTAGCAGAGGTATCACTCCAAAACCGGGGTGGCTTAGACCTCCTCTTTCTAAACCAAGGGGGACTATGCACTGTACCGAGAGAAGCATGCTGTTTCTATGCCAACCAGTCAGGACTCATTAAAAGCACCTTGCCGAAAATCCGAGATAATTTAGACCAAAGAAAAAATGAGTGAGAAAATTCCTAGTCTTACTTCCAAAACTTATTTGATTGGAAGCCCTTGGTGACTACTTTAGTCACCAGCCTGATTGGACCACCAATTTTCCTCCTGTTAGGGCTTCTTATAGGACCAGGTATCCTCAAGTGAATACTAAATTGTATTAAATGACAAATAGCCATGGTAAAACTCATGATAATAAGAACTCAGTATAGCTTCATGATAATAAGAACTCAATATAGCCAAATTCGTACACAGGATGAGTCAATGATTTGACTCAGACATAAGACCAGTGGGAAATCAAAGGCCAGACAGACCCCATCTTGTACTTCCTTTTCCCTCACCTCCTCATGACTACCTACCCCTGAGCACATACACCTTGCAGAAACAGGTTGTTAAACAAACATATCCTGCAGAGACAGGGGGGATTAGTCCAGAGTTACAGACCCTTGTAAAACTACATTCCTATCTTCACGCAACATCTGGTTCCCTTTGTAACTACCCACACCTACCCTATAGATCTAACTTTGCAAAGTCTTGCTTCTGTAAACGGCTTCACTTTAGGGATTGCACCCCTTTTCCCCACCCCAACTGAAAGAAAGATATAAAAATTATCTTCCTTTGTTATATGTCACCAAGAATTTTTGAGTGTGAACACTTCTTGGTTGGCCAGTCAATAAAGGACCCCATACTTAATTTGAACTCAGTGTGCTGGGTTTTCTCTGTAATTCCACTTGCATTGGGTACAACAATATTTCTTGTGACTTTCTACTTCTTAAACATGAGCAGAATTTGAGTCACCTAGATTTTAAATTTTATGTAAAGTAATAATACGTACTTTTTATGAGGGGAGGGTCAGTCTGCTTTCAAGTCATATTTGTGAAATTCACCCATGTTTCCGATATAGCTATAGTTTATTTTTATTGGTTTACATTATTTTGTTGTATACTATACCACACATAATTCTACATATGATGATTGTGTAGCTCATTTCCTAATTTGTAGTCATTCTAAATAATGCTATAATAAGCATTGTTCTTATACAAGTGCTTTGACAAACGTGTATATAACTAACTGCTAGATACATTCCTAGGAGAGCAAATGTTGGTTATGTATATTTTACATTTAGTAGATAATGCCATACTGTTTCCAAAGAGGTTATAAAAATTTATATTTTCACTGGAGTTTTGTGAAAATTTCTTTTGCTTCATATCATTGCTAATATTTAGGTCATTTCAAAAGTTTTGTCCGTTTTTATGAGTCTACTTTAAACTGTAATATCTCAGTGAATATTTATTCAATTTAATAAAAATAAGCGCCATTTGAATCAGTGCACTTTTGCCAACGTAACACAAATTGATTAATTCCGTCGGCATAAAAATTGGGTGCTTGGAATTCGATGAAGTCGATGAAGGCTGTTTTTGCTAGGTCCTGATTGGCAAAGGTTCTACCGGTGAGAAAGTTATCGAAGTGCTTGAAAAGATGGTAGTCAGTAGGCAAGAGGTTTGGGGAGTATGGTGGGTGGGGCAGAACTTCGACGCTCAATTCCTTTAATTTTCAGATGGTGATTTGTGAGACGTGCGGCCGGGTGTTGTCGTGGAGCAGGATCGGACCTCTTCTGTTGAACAGTGCTGGCTGCTGCTGACACAATTTT
>CAUYPK010092518.1:0-38960 GCA_963574355.1 Loris lydekkerianus | reverse complement strand
TTCAGTTTCAGAGATCCTTTCTTCTGCCTGGTCAACTCTATTACTGAGGAATTCTACTGTATTTTGAAGCTCCTCTGTTGACTTTTTCATTTCCTTGAGTTCTGCTATCTCTTTTCTCATTATGTCCACATCTCTGGTGACTTGGGCTTTGAATTCATTAATTTCTTGAGACAACTTGAGAACTACTCCTTGGAATTCAATTTCTACTTTTTTCTTCCAGTCTCTTTATCATATTTTCATTCCATGTTCTGAATTGACATTGCTGCCATTTGTTTATGCATGGCACCTTCAGTTGTATCTCCTTTATCATTTCTTGTGTAGTTGATCTACTCTGGTTATTCAAGCTGCCAGAGTTCTTCTTTTGTGTCCACACCATGTTTATTTTCCACTGTTTGGTTATTAGAACTGGTAGGGTGAGATTGAACTTGGGTTCCTAGGTAGTACAGATAGCTCCTTACCAATGTGCTAGGCTTTCTAATTGTGGCTTTTCTCCTACAACCATACAAAGGCCCCCTTTAAAGTTTTAGCCAGAGACTCTGAGGACCTACTTGGTGAGATAGCATAAGCTAGCTCTGTTTTGATATCAGCCAAACTCTACTCTATCCTAGGAGCACACAGGATTACATTTATTTTTTTTTTTCAAGACTACTTTATTTAAAAAAACAAATTTTGAATTGTTAAATCATAGCTGTCTACATTAGTGCAATCAAGGCGTACAATGTGTTGGTTTCATATACAATCTAAAATATTCTCATCAAACTGTTCAACGTAGCCTTCATGACATTTTCTTCTTTATTGTATGCAGACATTTATATTCTTCATTTAGTAAGTTTCGCCTATACACATTCTAAGATGCACCGTAGGTGTGGCCCCATCCATTACCCTCCTTCCACCCCAAACTCCCTCCTCCCTTTCCCTCCCTTGGCCCTTTCCCCATATTCTTGTGTTATAGTTGGGTTATAGCCTTAGTACGAAAGCTATAAAGTAGCTTCCTAGTAGGGCTGAGTACATTGGATACTTATTCTTCCATTCTTGAGATACTTTGCTAAGAAGAATATGTTCCAGCTCCATCCAAGTAAACATGAAAGAGGTAAAGTCTCCATCTTCCTTTAAGGCTGCATAATATTCCATGGTATACATGTACCACAATTTGCTAGTCCATTCGTGGGTCAATGGGCACTTGGGCTTCTTCCATGACTTAGCAATCGTGAATTGGGCTGCAATAAACATTCTGGTACAGATGTTTTTGTTATCTTGTGAAATTGTTATATTTTTGGTCTTCTGGGTCTACAGCATTTTAATAACAAAGACAGAAGAGTCACCCAATTTTAGTGCAAGAACAATGACTGTGTGTCATTGCTTTAGTAATGGCTTAATGGGAGAGGCAGTTACTCTGCTTCTTTTTTTTTTATTTATTAGATGAACTTTTTAAATTGGATCATAACTGTGTACATTACTGCATGTATGGGGTACAATGTGCTGATTTTATATGCAATTTGGAATGTTTATATCAAACTGGTTAACATAGCATTCACCTCATTTAATTGTTGTTTAGACATTTATACTCTACTATTAATATATTTGACATGTACCTTTGGAATAGGCACAGTACGTGAGGTACCACTGATTACTCTCTCTCCACCCATCCACTCCAGACCCTCCCCATCGCCCCCCCTCTTCTCTCCTTTTTTCTGAGCTACAATTGTGTTTTATTTTTCATATGAAAGTGTGGGTGATTATATATTGATTTCATAATAGTATTGAGTACATTGGGTATTTCTTTTTCCATTCTTGAGATACTTTACTAAGAGGAATATGATCCAGCTCCACCTTTGTAAACATAAAAGAGGTAAAGTCTCCATCTTTTTATGGCTGTATAATATTCCATGGTGTACATGTACCATAATTTGTTAATCCATTCATGGGTCAATAGACTTCCATGATTTGGCCATTATGACTTGGCAATTATGAATTGGGCTGCAATAAACATTCTTGTGCAAATGTCTTTGTTGTAAAGTGATTTTTGGTCATGTGGATATGTATCTAGTAGAGGAATTGCAGGATCAAACAACAGGTCTACTTTTACTTCCCTAAGTGTTCTCCAAAGGAATGCAAACTAATTACTTTGCTTCTTAAGAGGCCTAGAAGAGTCTCCTAATGCATAAACCAATTAATGAAGCTTTTTAGGGAAGGCATCCTCAAAAATAATAGTTTTAGCATTTTGAGCAAAAATTAAAAAGTGTGTGATATGGCAACAAACTTGATTAAAGCCAACAAAGTTATACAGTTAGTGAGATCCAAAATATATTCCTGACCAACATTCCAGACAGAATGACAGTGGTCACACTTTGAAAAGCAAGAAAAAAAACAGATACCAGAATGTTCAGAGAAATGAGGATTGTCCCAGTTCAAAAGAAATTAAACTATGTTAAATATGAAAATCATTTCAAGATTCACAGCAAATTGGTATTAAATCCATCCTTCTTATGGACCCAGTCTTGTATATCTGTCATCTGATCAACTGGGAATAAGTAGATGTTTCTGAAACCCTGAATTTAAAATATCATCCTTAACATTATTGGAGAAGAGAAGAGCTAACAAACTGAGTGAGGGAGGTGCGGGAAGGAGAAGGAGGATCAGAGAGCTGAAGGCAGTAATACATGTGTCTTAAGAGTAACATATATATCAAAAAGGAAATTGAAAGATTATTGTAGGAATTCCGGCTGCCTGCAAGACTCTGGAGAAGGCATAGGCATTTTGAATGCCCATTTTGATAGGCAAATGAAACAATGAATTAAACAGCGAGCTGAGAGTTTCAGGCTCTGCCACTGGCACAGTGCGGTTTTAGACAAGTTGCTTTACCTTTTGAGATTTCAGGAACATATTTGTCTGCAAATATGTCAGGTTCCATGCCCCTGTTGTGCATTTTCTAAGGGAAAGCCATCTACTGTCCTTTCATTCTGTTTGGCGCCAACTTCACTCCTTTATCTCACGGTTCTTCTTTTCTCCTTCTGGGCTCATCCTGCTTTGCATACTTGCAAGCACAGATCTGGTAAGTTCTAACCAGGCTGAAATAAATTATCTTCTGCTTGAGGGTTTCTTCTTCATTAGAGTCTCACAAGGATACCAAAAAACATAATTTAAATACAATCGGGCAAGACCATGGAAGCGTCTTTCAAACCAATGGCACTTTCCACCAACTTGAAAGCATTCCCAACATACTCTGCTTCTCCCCATGAACACTGAACAGCATTCTTGGCTAGAATCGTCAAGCCTTAATTTGTCAGCAATCACCATCTTTCAGAAAAGCATAGCCTTTCTTGGAATCACAGAACCCAAAGGAGCCCCAAGACATCATCTAGCTCAATCATCTGTATTCTGTAAATGACGTTTTCCTAGAAAAATCAACATTTTGTTTAGATTGTAGCTTCGCAGAGGTATATTAAAAGCCTGATAGGTATAGGCAGTGCCCGTTTCTTTTATACAACACTTAAGCCTCTGGATGCTCTGTCAGCAAACACTTACTCCACTAAACAAGCGAATGAAGGCTGCCTGGCACCATCATCAAGAGTTTCTCCTCCTCGTCACCTAGTCAAACATGCTGATACGTTGATTTCCACAAATCAAGCCTCATTTCCTTAGATGCTTCTGATAGTAAGACGTGTTCAGCCAAAAAAACTGATTATGGGGTATGTGTCCTAGAAATCTGTTGGTACTAAGAAAATTGGAATATCTTTAGCTCTATAAGTATAGTACTGAATAGTAGGAAAGTACCTTTCTAGCAATAATCCCTTGGAGTGAGTAGTAAAATATTTTATGTTTACTTCCTAACAGATTCTCTCAGTTTCTCTAAATACATATTTAAAAACATAATATATCAGAATTTTGATTCATAACACAGACCCTTGTATGAAGAAAAATACAAATACCACATTGTGAACAGATTCATTTGGTAAAAAAAAAAATAGCTCCTGAAAATGTGTAGATTGAAAGAACTTAGTTACATGAATATTACTATCAGGATACTTTATTTTTTACACATACATTTTTTTAATTTTAATTTTAATTTTAATTTTTTTGAGACAGAGCCTCAAGCTGTCACCTGGGTAGAGTGCTGTAGCATCACAGCTCACAGCAACTTTCAACTCCTGGGCTGAAGTGATTCTCCCGCCTCTGCCTCCCAAGTAGCTGGGACTACAGGCACCTGTCACAACGCTTGGCCATTTTTTTGGTTGCAGCCGTCATTGTTGTTTGGTAGGCTGGGCTGGATTCGAACCTGCCAGCTCAGATGTATGTGGCTGGCGCTTTAGCTGTTTGAGCCACACAAGCACTTTTAAAATACATTTAGAGAAAAAAAAGTTCAGATCAATTCTGTTTTTATTAATGAGTAATTCTGGTCTGAAAAGGACTTGTCCTACTGGAAATCTTGGGTCATTTTTGTTATATTGCACACTAAATATATATATATATATATATATTACATATATATAATAACATAGTAGATGAAGATTACATATACCTACTTTTCTAAAAGATGACACAACATTATGACTAAGAAGTTTTTATTAGATCAAAGAAAGGCATTGTAGTAATGCCAGATGCTTTTCTAATCAGCAATGGAAAAAAATCAAAATAAGGGGAAAAGACAATGATGGTGCATGGGTGTGTGCATGGACGCGTGTATGCATGTGCATGCACACACACACATCTCCCTGTATTGTACAGGACCTGCCTCTTGCTTGGAAATCAGGAACCTAACAGCTACCAACTAGTTCCATCTTTTTTTTTTTTTTTAAGTTTAGGATTTAAAAACTCCACCCTAAACTGAAAATTGGAACACAGTGATTCAAAGTGTAGAGTTTTAATTCTTCAGGGGCAAAGAAGAAAAAAAGAAACAAAAAAAAGAAAAGCTTTTCATCACAGACAGGGCCAGACCTTATTAGGTAGCACCTTCCAAGCATGCTGTTTCTGACTTTGAAATAGGCTCTGTATGTGTGCCCTTGCCTTCTCCCCATTCATAGAGCTTTCCCTACATGTGGTTGAATCTTTGTTATCTGAGACAATCCTGTCTGAGGAAAAAAGTTAATTGTTTACTTGTTAGAATCCTCTAGAGGGCTAGCCTGAAAGGAGACAGATTTGTAGGAGAACAGTAATAAGCCCATCACCTTTTTGTTTCTTTGATACCATAGTTATAAGATGATATATGGCTATAATTCATTCCTCATTAATATCCATGCCTTTGATTATATTTTTTCTTTCCAATGGTCTGGTAAGCATTTCCAGCAATTAAGTTAATATCCTTAATTTCCCACATCTAAAATCAAATGTATCATTTCCTACCCAATCCAACTTCTCTTTACAAATCCCTAATCTTGCTACCAGGTACACACATTCTTAGAGACACCCAGAGGAGACACAGCTAAGCAGAAGCTTAGTCATATCTGTGTTTCCACCTTCTTCTTTGCTCTTTGATGTTCAGTCTGTCAATTCTGCCTTCTAAATTTATCTCTCATGTTCAGTTCCCATTGCCTTTAATCCAACTCTCTTCTAGTGTTTTCAAGTGGACTGTTATTCTCCACCCCAATCTGTCTCTTTATATCCCTTTCTTTATATATTCCCTTTATTAAATCATAACTGTGTATATTAATGCATTTATGGGGTACAAGGTGCTGATTTGATATAGAATCTGGAATTCTTACAGCAAACTGATTAACATAACCATTTCCTCTCTTAATTGCTGTGGTCATTTATACTCTATTCTTAATAATTTTGAAATGTATCATTGCATTATGTACATTAGGTGAGGTCCCACCAAATACCCTCCCTCCTCCAAACCTCCTCCTCTCTTACTCCCTCCCTCCTTTCTGGACTACAGTTATGTTTTACCATTTATATGAACATGTAGGTGATTGTATATTGATTTCACAGTAGTATTGAGTACACTGGATTTTTTTTTTTTTTTCCATTCTGGAGATACTTTACTAAGAAGAATATGTTCCAGCTCCATCCAGGTAAACATAAAAGATGTGAAGTCGCCATCTTTTTATGGCTGTATAGCATTCCATGATATACATATACCACAATTTGTTAACCCATTCATGGGTCAATGGGTACTTGGCTGCTTCCATGACTTGGCAATTATGAATTGTACTGCAATAAATATTCTGGTGCAAATGTCTTTGTTGTAATGATTTTTGGTCATCTGGATATATACTTAGTACAGGAATTGTAGGATCAAACAGTAGGTCTACTGTAAGTTCCTTGAGTGTTTTCCAAACTTCTTTCCAAAAGGAACATATTAGCTTGCATTCCCACCAGCAGTGTATAAGTGTTCCCTTCTCTCTGCATCCACACCAACATCTGTTAATTTTGGGATTTGGGGATGTGAACTAATCTTACTGGAGTTAGATGGTATCTCAAAGTGGTTTTGCATTTCTCTGATAATTATAGATGATGAGCATTTTTTTCATGTATTTGTAGGCCATGCACCTATCTTCTTCAGAAAAGTTTCTTGCCCACATAGAAATGGGGTTATTTGTTCTTTTCTTATTGATTACTTTGAGTTCTCTATGGATTCTAGTTATCAGACCTTTGTCAGAAGCATAATCTGCAAAAATCTTCTTCCATTCTGAGGGCTCCTGTTTGCTTTGCTTACTGTGCTCTTGGCTGTGCAGAAGCTTTTTAGTTTGATTAGATCCCAGTAATATATTTTTGGTGTTGTTGCAATTGCTAGGTCTGGGGTCCCCCTCATAAAATATTTTCCAAGGCCAATGTCTTCAAGCATTATCCCTGTACTCTCTTCTAGTATCTTTATAGTTTCATGTCTTAAATTTAATTCTTTTATCCATAGCGAATCGATTTTTGTTAATGGTGAAAGATGGGGGTTTAGTTTCATTCTTCTACAGGTCATCAGCCAGTTCACCCAGCATCATTTGTTAAATAGGGGATCTTTCCCCCAATGAATGCTTTTGATAGGCTTATCAAAAATCAAATGACAGGTGGCTGGGGTCATCTCTTGGTTCTCTATTCTGTTCCATAAATCTACCTCTCTATTTTTGTACCAGTACCAAGCTGTCTTGACCACTATAGATTTATAATATAGCCTGAAGTCTAGGAATGTAATACCTCCAGATTTGTTTTTATTTCTTATATTGGCTATTCAAGATTTTTTTCTGATTCCATATAAATCGAAGTACTATTTTTTCAAGATTTTTAAACTATGACAATGGTGCTTTAATAGGGATTTCATTAAATCTGTAAATTTGAGTAGTATGGACATTTTAACAGTGTTGATTCTTCCCAACCATGAGCATGGTATGTTTTTCCATTTGTTAACATCTTCAGCTATTTCTTTTCTCAGAGTTTCATAATTCTCTTTATAGTGCTCTTTCACATTCTTGGTTAGGTAAATTCCCAGATATTTCATCTTCTTTGGCACTACTGTAAAAGGAATAGAGTACTTGGCTGTATTTTCAGCTTGACTATTGTCAGCATATATAAAAGCTACTGATTTCTAAGTTTTGATGTAGTATCCCGAGATGCTGCTGTATTCCTTGATCACTTCTAAGAGTTTTGTAGTTGAGTCCCTGGGGTTTTCCAGGTATAGGATCATATCATCCACAAAGAGTGAGAGTTTGACCTCCTCTAACCCCCCTCCCCCCCGCCCAAGAAAACAGAAAGTGAGGAAGTCAATAATTTAATGGGTAATCTTAAGCAACTGGAAAAGGAAAAACATTCCAACCCCAATCCCAGAAGAGGAAAAGAAATAACCAAAAGTAGGGCAAAATTAAATGAAATTGAAAACAAAAGAATCATCCAAAAGATCAATGAAACAAAGAGTTGTTTTTTTAAAAAGATCAATAAAAATTGATAAACCTTTGGCTAACCTAACCAGAAACAGAAAAATAAAATCTCTAATAATGTCAATCAGAAATGATAAAGGAGAAATAACAACAGACACCTCAGAAATCAAAAAATCCTCAATGATTACTACAAAAAACCCTATTCTCAGAAATATGAAAATCTGGCGGAAATGGACCAATACATGGAAGCACGCCACCTTCCTCAACTCGGCCAGAAAGAATTAGAAATTCTGAATAGACCTACATCTTTATCCCTTTCTTGTTTGCTCTTAATTCATCCTCCACACTGTTGCTATTACCTTCGACCATTCCTTCCTCATTAGTATGCAGTATAAGGCATAAGCTTCCAAAATTTAAGGACTTCCACATCAATTACTGAACATAAACTGTAGTACCAGGCTTTGTGGCTTTCCTTTCATTAATCCATTCTGTTCATTTAATCTTCATAATTACCTTCTGGGAAAGGGACTATTTTTCTATGTTACAGACAGAGAGACTGCTCTGTTGTATATTACAGAGACAGAGGCTCAGAGAGGTATGGAAACTTGCCCACGGTCATAGTGCCGTAAGTAGAATAGCATAAGCAAAACGTGCCAGGAGCCAGAAGAAGAAACAAGAAGCTGTGTTCCAATTACAAGAATTGCACAGACAAGGCCCAAAGGGGAGCAGCATGGGAGCTGCAGGATGATGGCCGCAGAGACGTGAGCTCAAGGAAAGCGTGGCAGAGGAGAGACCAAGGAAAAGGTAAGAAAAACTAAACGATAGGGTACCTAGGAGGCATATTAAGGAGTTTGGGGTTTCTCTAGGGCTTAACTGGCAGCCAGTGACTATTTCTATGCATTTTGGTTCATAGCAGTTTTATTCACAGTAGACAAAGGCTCAAGATGGAAAATGAGTAAACAAACTATGTTACAACTATATTATGGAATATTATTTAGTAATAAAAAGGAGCAAACTCATGATATGTGCAACAATATGAATGAATCCTAAAAATATGCTGAGAGAAAAAAAGAAACAGGCTTACAGAAAAGAATATATATTGTCTGATTCCTTTCAAATGGAGTTTTGCTCTTAAAACAAGCAAAATCTATCAAGGAAAAAAAATCAGAATAATGGTTACCTCTGATGTGGGCAGGAATTTACTAGAAAGTAGGGTTCCCAAAGGAAATATAAGGTTCTCAGTAAATTTGGAATTTTCAGATATACAAAGAATTTATTAATATAGCTATTCTCCATGCATATTTATGACATTATTATATTGAAAATGTATTTTTTTTGCTGAAATTCAAATTGACCTGGAATATTATATTTTTATTTGTAAAATCCAGCAACCTTACAGTGAAAAGACATGTGCAAACCTGTGGGGATGTTAGTAATGTTCCATATCTTGATAAAGGCTTGGGAATGCCTTAGCCAAAATCATGTAAATTTGTGCATATGGAGTACGCATATAAGAAAGAAAAGTATTGAGCTTTTGTTAGTGATAGCCAGTTTTAGAAGGGAAATAAATATACTAATGTCTGCAACTTACTGCAAAATGCATCAAAAATAAAATGGACTAATAACTGAAGGAAGGGACGAATAGATACATAATAAGGCAAACATAAAGAAATGTTAATTATAGAATCTAGGTGGTGGGTGTATGGGTATTCCTTGTAAAATTCTTCCAACTTTTCAGTATTTACAGAGAGAGAAGTTACTCTGTTTTATGTTACAGAGACAGAGGCTCAGAGAAGTGTGGAAACTTGTCTACAGTCACAGTGTCACAAGTAGAAGGGCATAAGCAAAATGTGCTCTTTTCTGTGTGATTGAGAAATTTTATAATAGTGTTAAGAGTGGTAAAAATCCCTGCCTTCATGGAGTTTACATTGTAGTGGAGGAAGACCAACAATAAATAAAACTAGTTAAGTATCCATAAATTAGAGAGTGAGATAAAAGGAAAAGAGGGATGAGAGAAACAGAAGGGAAGGGATTTTGTGAGTGCTAGGTAGGCCTCATAATTTTAAAGAGGGTGGCCAGGGATGAACTTCCTGAGGGATGTGGGGAAATAAGCCTGAAAGTCTAAGGTAAAGGCCATCCAGGCAGGGGAAATAGGACATTGAAAGTGAGGCTTCCAGGATTTGGGCAGAAAAGAGTTTGATCTGACTTATTTTGAAGGAATCCCTCCCTAGTCTTTGTGATAGGATCACATTAATAGCTCTTTGATGTTGTGTCCATTCCCTCTGAGAGGTAGCAATAAAAATTAGTCAAATAAACAATTGTAAACATGAAATGAAAATCACTTAGTGGAATATGGACATTTTATTCTTTTAAGGAGTGCTTTCTTTTTTAACTGACGCATTTTTTTTTTTTTATTCAGGATTCATTGAGGGTACAGGAAACCAGGTTACACCTACTGCATTTGTTAGGTGAAGTCCCTCTTATACTTGTTTGTGTCTTGCCCCCAAAAGGTGTGTCGCACACTGGGACTCCCACCCCTCCCCCCTTTCCACTCTCTGCTCTTTCTTCTCCCACCCCCTCCCTCCTTCTCACTCTCTGCTCTTCCCTTCCCCCACCCTCCTCCCTCCTCTGTCCTCTCTCCCACCCCCCACCGTGTTGGCTGATGCATTTTAAATGCACTTTTTTGTCCTCTATTTGGAAAGATAAAATAAACCACACATATCCCCTGATTTCTTCAGCCATAACAGATAGTAATTAGACTTTGTAATTAAAGTGATTAGAGGCTTTTTCTAATTTTACTAACAGAGTGATGGCTATGAGCCCGCTTCTCCACCTTCCAACACACTCACCTTCTTCCTAACACATTTATAAGAATAAAAGGCAGTAACTTCCCATCAGGTGGCCCTTGGGAGCTGCTGCCCGGAGTAGCAGCAGCAGCAGCAGCAGCAGCATCCACCCCCAGCCCCCTCATGCTGTCTGCCCAAGGCCGGTGACCCAGGCCTCCTGCTGACCGGCTCCCACCGCCTGAGTCTGCAGAGATGCAGACTAGCCCCAACTCTCTTACCGAGGCCCAACACTTGCCTTTGAATTTGCCAGATCTCTCAGCTGCCCTTGGTAGCCCGACTCTGTGAGATGCTAGATCAGTGCCTTCCCTGTCCCAGCTTCTGAAGCAGCCCAGCTTTCTAAGTGTCGCAGCTTCTCCCGGGGCGTCCCTTACACCCACGTTTGGTGCAGGGCCGCCCTGTTCACCGGGTCCACTCACCCTGCCCGCATACTAGAAACCTGCACAGGAAGTCCCGGACTTCCTTCCCCTCGGGTGACGACTCTGACCTCCCAGGGGTCCCTAGTGGGATGAGGACCTTTTAACAGTCCTGGTGTGTCCTGACAGCGCTGAGTCTCAAAATCTCTCTTGAACTTGAGGTCAGAAGGCTGCACGCTGTTAGAAGCCCAGTGGCCCGCGGAAAGCTCCCAAAGCAGTGGCTGTGGATTCGCACTTTAAGCTGCAGAGACTTTCTCACCGCCAAGAGGCAAACAATTCTTCAGCAAGAGCAAGTGACCTCCATACATTTATTTTCTCACAGCTGCAGTCCAGAAAATAACCTAGACAACAAGGAGCATCCAAAGACATATTTTATGACCAAATACAGTGAAAGTTCCAAGTGTTCTTTTAGAGATTTTAGAAGCTTTACCAAGTGAAAAGATTAAGACTTCTACTTAAAACTGTCTAATCCTCACTAATAAATATATTTACATAAAGAAAATAATGCTTTTTAACATAATAGTCCAAACAAATGAAATATTTTTAGTAGTTTGATTATAGAAAAATGAGATTAATAACTTTATAGCCAGATCTAGCAAGTCTTTCTCCTCCAATTCAACTAACAGCATTCTGAAAAGTTTTCATCCCCTTTTTATTCTCCTGAGGCAAATGTGAATGAAAAACAAAAATTCGAGAAGAGGCTCATGGAAGAGACAAAAAAAAAAGAAAGAGAGAGAGAAATGGAATCTAGATAATTCACAGAAAACTAATGTTCCAATTGCTTCAACTTCACTAGAATAAATAAAGGTTGGTTGTAGTTGTTAGAATATAAAAGCATTTTTCAGTGTTTCAGATCCCAACAGTAGCATTTCAGATGGATTATAGATTGGCAGGAAAATATCACACACTCACATGCATATCCACAGCCACCTGCACATACACACCCACAAATATGTACAGTAAAATTGATTAAGTTTCTGATTTAATTAACCAATGATCCAGAACATGAGGTGACCCACAGCAAATCTTCCCCAGTCTGGTTCCCATGGTAATGCTTGATACATGACCATGCATCTGGTAACACTAAATTTCCTGACATCAGAGTCATGACCTTTTTGAGCTCACATTTTGCCTGTGCTTTTAGCCTTTCAAATACTCAAGTGGTTTCTATTCATGATATCCATAAAGCTCACTCACTCAGTAGCTTCAGATGTCTGACAGCAATGCTGCCTGATCACATCCAGACCACCTTGTATGAAAAGTAGCCCCTATCTTCTGAATCCTATTTTAATTTCTCTTCCAAGTACTTAACCACCATATCATTAGTCCATTGCTTATTGGCTGCTTTCCTCCATTGGAAATTAAGCTTTATGAAAGCAGAAACCTCACCCATTTTGTTCATTGCTGTATCCTCAGAACAGAGAACACTGCCTGGTAGAAAGTGCCCCTCAGCCAATATTTGTTTAATAAATGAATACATGGGAAAAGAATAATTTGCAAAGACAGTATTTTATTCTATTTTAGATATGTTGAAATTGCCTGGAAACATAGGTTAAGCATGGAGAAAGAGATTGAGGGGTACCCATTCAGTAGGATAAGTGAAGCTAAATGAAATTGGTTGGAGTAGATGATTCATTGGGTGAAGAAAAAGTGCTAAGAGAAAAGAAAATGGGACTGAGTAGAAAATCTTCTAGAACTGTTTTTGAGAGCAAAGTAGAAAAGAGAATTCAATTAAAGGGCGGGGGAAGAGGAATGACCCTAAAAATGACCCTGTAGTTCCAAGAGGCAGAAGATGTTCAGTCAAGCCCAAACCTGCATGGAGCTATGGCCAGATGAGGAGCCAGTGGCCTGGGGAGAAGGCACTGATGACCTTTAAAAAAACAGTTGCCAGGGCAGTGCCTGTGGCTCAAAGAGTAGGGTGCCGGCCCCATGCGAGGTGGCGGGTTCACACCAGGCCCCAGCCAAAAACTGTAACAACAACAACAAAAAAAAAACAGTTGCCAATGTACTCAGTACTACTATGAAACCGATTTATGATCATGTACACTTTCATATGAAAGATGAATCACAACTATAGCCCAGAATGAAGGAGGGAAGTGGTCAGGGATGGGAAGGGAGGGGGGTGGTTCGATTGAGGGAGGGTTAATGGTGGGACCTCACCTATGGAGCATATTCCAAGGGCACAAGTCAAATCTATCAAGTATAGAACACAAATGTCTTAACACTGTGATAAGTAAATGAGGTGAAAGCTATGTTAATTAGTAGGATATAAGCACTCCAATTTGTACAAATAATCAACACATTGAATCCCACAATGGTATAAATGTATTCATTATCTATGTATGTATGACTTAATAAAAGGAAGAAAAAGAAAAGAAAAGAAAAACAGTTGCCACAGAATGTCGGAGCAAAAACCAGGCTGTGGGACCCTGAAATGTGAAAGACAGAGATAAAAAGGTGAAAATAGGGAGCCCCTGAAATGGGTGAAGGATAAAATTCCCTCCATAGGACCAAGATGACACATAAACTGGGACTGAGGTCATAGGATAAAAACAGTAAACAAAATACCTTTTTAACAGCAACAGTACAAAAATATTTCCCTAATCAAAATCAACTTTCTGAGCAGTTTTTCCTCAATAAGCACATATAGTTTGTTCCTGTAACTCATTTTTAATGAGCTCTGATGTCTTTTAATTGTACTTTGTATTTTTTGCTGCTGTTGTTTAAAATGCATTCTTGGTTGATGGAGCCTTTACAAAGTTACCTGGCGGCCTCATCTCTGTCTCAGTGGGGTCTGAACCTTGTTCTTTAGAATTGAGGGCCTCTTTGCTGTGCTCCATTGACCTGGCTTCCTAGTTATGCCAGAGGCAACTCTGATGCATAAACAAACATATCCTGAGGTGAACTCATGAAGGCCTCATGAGAGGGTAACTTGATAATAAATATACTGTAGAACCTCTGCAAACTGATCACCCAAGGGACTATAACAAACTGGTCAACATACCAGAGATGGTCAAAATAAAGAAGAGGCCTACTGTACTGATATGTGCATGTGGTGCATGTCCGGTTTATGAAAATTAAGTCAACTTAAGGAGTTGGTCAATGTAGGGAGGTGGGCATCTATGGAGATTCCATATGGTGGAAGATTAGACTCCACTTTGCTTTCCACCAAAAAAAAACAAAAACACTGAGTAGTTACATGATGAAATATATTTCTATAGGTGTCTAAATTGTGATTAAAGTTCTTATTTTTCTGAACACATTGCAACTTTGTCTAACCTGGGGTTCTAAGCATGTTAAGAAATCACTTGGAAATTTTGTTAAAATAGAGATTGCTGGGCCATACTCTCAGAGTTCTGAGGTAAGAACAGATAATTTGCATTTCTGTCAAATTCTCAAATGCTGTGGGTAGTGCTGAACAGAACCACACTTCTAAGAACCACTGGTCTGTGCAAAATATCCCATATACTTCTGTAACTTTTCCCCCTAACTTTCTGTTGTTCTTCAAAGAAAATGAGCTCAATTCTCCTTCCAGCACTACTTGCCACGGCCTTTGTTAGTTTCTCTTGTGAATTATTTTTTAATTGAAACTTTAAGAACAGTAAAAAGTGATGCAAAGAGTTCCCAAACCTGGATTTCCAAGTTTCTGCTCATTTTTAAGTGGAAGGAAGGTCAATAGATATAAGTGCCTTAAATCAAATCATATAAATATAACTACCTAGCACTAAAAAGTCATTCTCTTTCAATTGCAAAACATTGATAATATAAATACTTTTACCCAAAAAAGTTTCTCAATATTTACCTAGAAAAAAAAGGTAGTAGTTATAAAATGACAAGAAAAATAATACACACTTGCCACACAGATCTTTATTTTTCCATGCTTTAATTTTGTTTTTAAGCCAAAGAAAAAACAGCACACCTAGCATCTAAATAAACTAAAGGCATATTATAGTGCTCAAACTGGAAACTTTATAATTGAATTATTTTTCTTCCTTTCAGTAACATGTGGACAAAGAGAATGGACACAGCCACCATAGCAGAGCCTCCACGTCTGTGTGCAGAGCTGACATGGTAGGTTGAGTGAGGCTCTCAACAGGCATCTCACATGTCCTACGCCCGAGCAATTCCAAAGATGTTAAGGTCAGAATAATTAAAACATTTGTGTGAACACATGAACACATGGAGAGGTACCAGATGTAGATTTCTGCTTATCCTCCAGTTCTAAAAAGTAAAAATTAAAGATAAATTTAAAGCAGTGCTGCACAAATATTTTTGATTGAAATAAATACTGACTTTCTCAGAAGTTTCAGAACATTGATTTCTAAAGAACATTCTATTCTATTCATGATTGATTTGTTCTTTTCCCACACCCACATATAAAACAAACTTAATGAGCTAAGAAAGCCATACTCAATACTAAACAAAATTCAAATGATAAAAGATTGCATGTGTTTTTACCCAAACATATTATCACAGAGTCTCACCGTAAAGTGGGATGAAGGTGAATAAATGGAACAGAATCTGCATGAACTTGACTTCCTTCCTACAGAGGTATTCAAATGATCAATCAGCAAATCTTTACTGAATTTCCCAATGGGCATCTTAGTCTTGCCTTCCCAGGAGTAATTTCCATGGAAATTAATCTTCCTAACATTCTTTGTTCACTGTCTGCAATGGTCATTAAGATCTTCACTGGCTGAGTCTCAGGCAAGTTGATGACTTAAGTTTTTGTACTTCAAGTATCTCTGATTTTATTTCTTAGCACAAAAAGTAAGCAGTTAAAACCCTGTTTGCCAATTTAGTGTAAATATATGTCCTTACCACTTAAGTTTGAAATAATAGCAACCACAAAAGCTTACCATTTGTACAAATGCTTTATAATCAACTTCTGACATTAACATAACTCTGAGCAAGAGAATCTAAAACAGAGTCACACAAATAGTAGTGTAATTGGTTGATAATGAGACTGAGTTTTACTGTGAAAGCATTTGGCCAACATCATCACGGTACGCGATGAGAGATTCTATCACTCTTCTGGTCACTCTCCCACAGACGAACTTTAAGATCCCATTTAAAGGTTCACACACATAAACACAGTTATTAATCCACTTGAGAGAGTATCAGCCTTCCAACCCAGGTGACAGATCAGCAGGGAGCCAATGTCCTAGGTCATACCACCATCACCTCTGCATGAACTTGACTATCTTCCTACAGAGGTATTCAATTGATCAATCAGCAAATCTTCACGTCTACCTCCAGTGGTGGCTGTGAAGCACTGAGAGAATACGTGTTACTACCCTAACTGTAGAATATTGTGATGAAGCTGAAAAACAGCACAGAATGTCTACAAACCTGAATTCTTTCTTACAAAGACATCTAGTTGAACAATCAGCAAGGATTTGCTGAACTTCCCAGTGGGTATCTCAGTTTTGCCTTCTGCTGGTACAAAAGCCTACTTTTCCCTGTGGCAAATCACCTCCCTTCTAATCTCAGTGCATATGCTGGGGGAGAGAGAGGGCAACTGGTTTAAGAAACAACCATGTCACTCGGGCCTAGCCCATGGGCCCAACCACCTCCCACTGACAATGGTGATTAGTCTGGGATAAGGACAGAGTGCAAGATAGTTCTGGAAAGACAGTAAGCACCAGTCCCTCTGGATCAACTCTTCCTACACTCCCCAAAGTCACAATTTAGGAGGCTCCTACCCAAAAACAAAGCTGGGACAAAGGAAAGCAGAAAGATTCCACAAATGATAAATTTGTGAATGTTATCTAGCCATGACCAAATATTCAGACAGACACATCCCTGGACTTTGTTCATTACTTATGGTAATATATGAGTCAGGTTTCTTCAATTTGCAACCAAGAGTCCTGATAAATTATAAGTAACCTAAAATCTGTATAACATTAGGCAAAGTGCCAAGGAAACAAAGATATATAGCAAACAATCCCTGCCTCTAAGAATCTTCTTAGCATCTAGTTGGAAAAACAATAAACACACACACAAATAACTGAAAACATATGGTTCGACTCAATGAATGCAGAGAAGGGAGACAGCACGATAGGCTACATATTAAGTAAAATTTCACAATATAGGGAATAGGAGAGCTGGGTTTGAAGGATGACAAGGATGTAGTTATCTGGAGAGGAGGCAAAAGGACATTTCAGGAGGGGTGAACTGTGAGAGCATAAATTCAAGAATGTGTACATTGTATTTGGGGAAACAGTGCAGCATAATCAATAAATAGACCATACAATGTTAAATCTTGGGATATCAACAATAAATACATGAGTCCAGAAGTAAAGACGATTCACAAGTATTCTTCTAATGACAGACACAAACACAGTCGTTCCCCTTTCCATTTAGTAGACAACCCTCTCACCCAATTATCTCTTACTGCCTACTTCTATAACATATCTCAGCCAAAACGAAAACTACTGAAAATCAATGATGCTACATATACTTGACTCAGTTCCTGTTAAAGAAGCCAGGACGCCTAACAGAGCCAGGAAGCCCAGGGAGGAGGTTAGAGAAAGAAGCAATTGGGGCATCCCATTGGCCTTGTCCATTTTCTCCAGGAGGTGAAAAGTTTGTAATTGAAACTGTTAAAGGCATTTTCTATTTCCTCTGTGGTTCTGACCATTTCCCTTGTGTCATTAAGAAATTGCACAGGCTGAGTTTGGGTTGGCTATGGTTGCAAGCAGGAATGCAAAGTGTCCGTGTTCCTCTTTCCCCTTCCTGAGGGGAATATCAGTTAGTTTATTAGGAAAAAAATCAATATTATATCTTTTTAGGAGCTTTTTTTACTAAAGGCCCATTATTAGTTTAATAGGGAACATAAACATTTACTGAGGAATCTTTTGTAACATAACAATTTCTATTTCTTATATAGTATTTCTTAGGATTATGAATTGTTTTCCAGAAATTTTAAAAAGACTATGTAATTCCCTGGTAATACCCTTTCCCACCTAGAGTCATGTCTTCAGTATAATGTTTGCATGACACTAATGCTTTACCACTTGATACTCATTTAAATTTCTATTTGTGGCATAATTGCACTTATTTCTACCAATATGACATATGTCCATTTTAAATAACTATGTTACAAAGGAATAAAGACACTCCCTCTTGCAATGGACCTTTCTTCACAAACTTCAATTAACAAAACTCCATGGCAGTTACTGCTTTAGTCATTATTTACAGATAGAATTTAAAACACTCAATAAAATACCCTTTTAGTTAATCCAAGGTCAGAGAAGCGGAAAATGAGTTGGGCTATAAATATGCTTTTATTTTGTAAAGATATAATTTTAAGCTTTAAAAGGTGAAATGTTATACTTAAATTTAATTTTCAACCTTTTACTGTTTACAATGAAATGGATTAATTTCTAAAGTAAACAAACATGTGATTGCATCATCTCAATATCTGAGGGGAAAGTAGGGGTTTTTTTGTTTGTCTGTTTCTTTCTTTCTTTCTTTTATAGAGACAGTCTCACTTTACTGCCCTCAGTAGAGTGCCATAGCATCACAGCTCACAGCAACCTCCAACTCCTGGGCTTAGGTGATTCTCTTGCCTCAGCCTCCAGAGTAGCTGGGACTACAGGCAGCCACCACAATCCCCAGCTCAGGGATAGTAGTTTTCCACTTTATTTATTTTTTTCAAGATAGAGTCTTACTTTGTCACCCTTGATTGAGTGCTGTGACATCACAGCTCACAGCAACCTCCGACTCTTAGGCTTAGGTGATTCTCTTGTCTCAGCTCCACGAATAGCTGGGACTACAGGTGCCCATCACAATGCCTGGCTTTTTTTGTTGTTGTTTCAGTTGTCATTGCTGTTTTAGCTGGCCGGGGCAGAAGTCAAACAGACACCCTCAGTATATGGGCCTGGAGCCCCACTGAGCCACAGGAGCTGCCCCAGTTTTCCACTTTAAATATGCAAGCTTGCTAAGTTTTATGTTTGTTGAATGTTAGAATTGAGATATTTTTAAGAAATCATTCAACATATGTCTCAGTGACAATCACTGACATATTTTAAGCTCTGAAAAATAAAAAATTATCTCCATATTTATTGATAATGCACAGTAGAAGTATGGATAAGATTTCAACATTACATGAAACACACAGAGTAGAAAAAAAAAAAAAAGGATAGTTTCTTGTTTTCCCAGGATAAGGTATTGTGGTAGGCGAAGTAATGTCCCCCCAAAAATGTCCATGTCCTAATTCCCAGAACTTGTGAATGTGTATGTCATTATACATAGTACAGAGACTTTGCAGGTTTAGTTACATCAAGGACCTTGAGATAGGAGATTATCCTGGTTATTCCAGAGGGCCCTATGCAATCAGAAGGATTGTCAAAAGTGGAAGACAGAGATAGAGAAGAAGGTCCAAGTGATGTGACCTTACAAAGATTAGATCTGCCTGAAGTGGCTTTGAAGATGGAGGAAGAGGACTACACACCAAGGAATGGAGGAGGCCTCCAGAAACTATAAAGGGCAAGAAAATGGATCCCTCCCCAGAACCTCCAGACAGAAATACAGCCTGTGACACTTTGATTTTAGCCCAGTGAGACTCATATTGGATTTCTGACCTACTGGACTGCAAAATAATGAACTTTGGTCATTAAGCCATCAAATTTATTGCAATTATGACAGCATTGATAGAAAACTAGTACTGGTAACATGTTTCAAATTAACAGAACTTTAGAAGCTTGACTGGGGCAGCCCTTCACCCCTTTATGGAGTCAAGACGCTTTCAACCTAGAAAAGACTGCGGCCTAATTCTTGTCCAGATGAAGAAAATTATCCAGATATAATGAAAAGGTAGATGACTTACCTTAGACTTCAGAGTTCAAGGCAAAAACGGGCTAGAATCCAAGTTCACTAAATTCTAGATGAGTGTTAGTCATAGTATGCCTCCCAGCCTCTTTCACTAATGAGGGTTTGACTGTAGCTTAACAGCCATTACAGAATGATTTGGAAGAAGAAACAATGCACATTTTTAAATAATATGCAGAATAATTATATTCTATACTGTTTCAATCTGTGTCCAATTGAGAGTTAAACATATTGACTTGAATTATCCAGGTACCCCTTGAAACTCAACATATCAAAGATGAAACTTGGAGTCTTGCCTCCCAAATTAGCTCTCCATCTGGACTCTTCTTTCTCTTTTACACCCCTCAGAGTTTCCCATACTCAGTCAACAATTTCCGTTGTCCTTCCAGTGATTCCCTTCCTTGCATTTCCATTGCTACACCCTACACCTGCCAGAGGCAACCACTCCAACTGGTCTCTTTTCTTCAGCTTCTCCTCCCTCCAAACTTCAACAAATCAAGTGTACTATGGCCAAATAAGTCTTTCTAAAACACACCTTTTGTTATATCATTGACTTGCCTCCACGCATTCAGCAGAACTTCATTTCCAGAGTCATGTTCAAACTCCTTAGTCTATGCTTCAATAGGCTTATGGAATTTGACTCTAATTTTTAAATAATGTCTCTTCCTCTCTCCCCCATCTACAAACCAACTTGATTCACTTCCCTATGAACATGATTCACTCTCCACTGACCACTCTCTTCTGGTCTCTTCTATGTGAATTCTACCTACTTCAGGCCCTATATGAGTCCTCACATCTTTCCGGGCACTTCCCAGACCAGGCAACTTACAGTGGTCTCACCCTCCATTTTGAAGCCAAAAGCAACTGGTCTCTATGATTCATTTAACATTTACCTTTCACCCACTAATGTCTTTTACATCTTTAGAGTTTAACTCTGGGTTTTAGGCCATTTGAGACAGACAAATTCCTCTACTTATTTGTATCAACTTAGCACTCACAATTTCCTGCTTAGAGCAGGCCATCAAATACTTGTGAAATGACTTAAAATAATGTTTAAAATCCAAGATGAATGTTTAGGATAACAAATACTCTGCTCCAGCAGTGATAAGTCCCACCAATGAGCCCTGCTCTGAGGTTAACTACTTCATTTTGGAAGGGTAGCCATACCTTCAGATTTGCCAAGGACAGTTCTGGTTTTCTGCTGTTTGTCCAGCCATTAGTAATGTCCACTTTTACTCTCAAAAGCATCTCGGCTGAGATGATACATTGTATGTTCACTCCAGCCTCAAGCCATTTTGGGCTGTGGTTAAGTGCAGAAACTAGAAAGAAAATCCTGCTGCGGCTCCAGCCAGCCAGCTAGCTAATGGGCATTCTCTCTCCTGCAGAGTGGTCCTGCTCTCTAACATCACCCCTGCAACATCAATGTCCTTTGAACTTCACATGAAAGGTGCAAAGTTTGGTGATGCACAGCTTCAGGTAAATAAACAAAAGATGAATACAGTTTAAGATTCTTTAGAAGAAAAAAAACCCATAAATACTGGATACAATCATGACTCTGACTGGCAGTTTAAGAACAAAAGGGAGAGTTCTCTGAAAGGATCAGAGGACTTCTAGTAGTAAAAGTAATCAAGACACAGTGTATGACTTCATTGATACCATAATTATTTTTGCTATTTTCTGAATAAAATAAGGAATATACATACCATTTCAATTCCTCTAGACAATAAATCCTTATTACTTTCATGACTGTTTAGAAATCAGAAATGAAACCAATAAATTCTGAGCCAGGTTAAAAAAAAAAAAAAATAGAAATCAGAAATGCAATGCCTTCTGATCCTCTTAATGCCTGATATACATTAAATGCACTAACCACGGCATAAATGTTTTAAAATCTAAATTCATTTTCACAGTTGGCTGGTTGAAATGATCAGTTTCATAAATGAATGTCAGTGGTATCTTAACAGTAATAACTTTTTACTGCAAAGTAAGATTTTACTCTATAAGTAATGAGTAAAATTATTAAATGTAATCTTATGTTTCATTACTGGCAGCTTGTCATAAAAAAGGAATTAAAGTTACAAATTTTCATTTATTTTCATAAAGTAGATGAACGTTTTCACTCATTTATAGGGAGACCCACTCAGTCTAATCTCTTTTGAGTGTAGTTTTAATTATATTACCTCATTCAATACAGGGTTGAGAGTTCATGTTCCAAACCATTCGCTCCCTAAACTATTCAACTTTAAAGGAATCTGGGGATATGTTAAGTTCAACTAACGAGACTATAAGAAATGAAAACTATCAACTGCATATCTTGGGCACAGGATCACTCAAGTGTTTGGAAATGATTTTATGAGACTAAGTTACCTCTAAGTCATTGTTCAAAAATGGCCCAAGTTAGTAGTAACTTAAAGGGATTATTTTTGTTGCTATTTCAAAGATTTATATCATTAGTAGCTAATATTGAAATATCAATTACATTGAAATTATTGATAATTCTGTAATTGCTAAGGAGTAACTGAACTCAAATGGCAGGGCTATAATATTTGAAAAAAGGCAAAAGCATCTAGATTTTGGTAAAGGTTAATATTTGAGATTGAGTAAAATTTTTCAGTGACTCTTTTCCAATCCTCATCTCACTATTTCGTAAGGCAAACATGACAAAATCTCAGTGACCTGAATAGAATTGATCACACAGTTTGATATTTAGTTGTTTCTCTATTTTATCTCAAGAATAAAGACCCAGTTATCATCCAGGGTCTCCCTCCTTTGAGTGCAAATCCTCTTAGCAGCAGAACATTCTGTAAAGCACCGCAAGGGCAACCAGTCATTTATCAAATGGGTTCTGCCTTCTTGATAAAGTATTTACCAAAAGTCAGCATCCTTCGAGTTTAGTTCCTGTAGAGATGATTAAGAAATTAGAACTTTGTTAAGAGAAAGGGAAGCTTCTAGGGAAACCAGTTTTTGTATAATTTCTTCCATTTATGAGACAAAGCAGCATAAAACTTAAATTAAAAATTAAATGTGTTCAGACACATTTAATTAAGAAAAATATATTCTTACTTTCCTCTTAATGTTTAAAATGAAATTGTGAATAATAATACTATATCTTGTTATTCTCCTATTCTTACACCTTACTCTTTCTTGGATGATAACACATGTCGACCTGCATGTGTGGGCATGTGTGTTTGTGTTTTAAATCTTGTAAGAAAATTCTTCCCTCTATCTGACTAAAACACCTGCAGTTTCTCTGTTCTACTCTGCAGAAGAAAAGCCTCATCTCTCTTTCATATGATAATGTTTCAAATAAATAAAAGCAGCTCTTGGGAATGATTATATAGTCATCAATGAACTTGTTTGCACTCCACTTTAGAGTTCAAAATAAAAATGTATATGCTATATATAATGCAGCAAAAAATGACCTGAAGGTGAAGTCAGGAGGTATCAGGTCAGCAAACGTCCTAACTCTATCATCTGATAGATTTGACACTTGTGAACAAGCTACTTAATGTTGCTTATCTGTGACTAATGACAATGAAAACCAAATCACATATTTAATATGAGTATCAGGAACTCCTGTACTCAAACATCACCTCCTAAGGGAAGTTCCTTTTCAGATTCCTAAGTAGTTGTTTGCTGTGTGTGTCACTCCATAGTGTGGGTAAATAATGTATGATAATGTTTATAACATTGCATCTTAATAAATAGCCTTTGAGTTCCTAAATGGCAGTGACTATGAATTATTGATCTTTAGATTCAGAGAGCCTAGTACAGTAGGTACTTGCATATAGTAAGTACCAATAAAGGTATTGAGAGAAAAAAAAAATCACTATGTAAGTGGACAAGCACTACTATTATTTATCAGTTTTTAAAAATCATTTCTTATTACCTATTTAAAATTTTCATAACTCTTCTTTTTGGCTTAGTCAATCCTTTAAGGTGATACAAGAGGCTTATTATAGTAACCAAATTCCAGTCTGATTGATACCTAAAGGAAGCAGTACATAACCCAAACATTAACTTTTCCTGAATCGGTGAACAACACAGACTAACTTTAAGCAACTCTGAAATAAGGAGGAATGACCCTGTCCAGAAGTTAGCAAGGTAAACCTATGAAACAGCAATGACTAACGTGGATGTGATAATGTATTGCAATGTATTTTACACTATCAGCGTCCATATAAGGTCTTCTAGGATCCCTGGGGAAGCACCGGCTGAGAGAGGCCTGATCCCAGCGCCACAGATTCTCAGTAACATGATGTTCTTGTGTGCAGAAGCCCATGGTCTGCTTCCAATGGCATAAACTGAAATCTTTCAGCGTATGAATTCCAAGGAGACTGACAGAGAGCAAGTGCTATGATGTACCCTAAGTAGACAGAACGAAGATTCTCTCAGGTCACAAAGAGAGGCCATATTAAGTTGTGTGTGTCATTTTCTAATACTAACACCAACCTTCTTCATAACACCTTCCTTTTCTTTTTTTACTATTACCTATACCATATCCTTGTCACTAAAGATAATTTATTAATTCATATATTCAACAAATGACTTCACCTTTTTGTTATAAGTAAGAGACCAAGTAGGCCTTGCTGACTAAGGTGAGTAAAACACAGCCATGCCTTGTGGGACTGAGACAGCCCTAAATAGACAGAGAAAAGATTCCCAGACCTGGCTGTACATGAAAATCAAGGGGACTCTTTATAAAAATGTAGATTTCTAGGGCCCTGCCCAATACATTCTGATTAGTAAGTTTAGAGTAGAATATGTGTTCTTAAAAACCCCATTGGCAAATTTGGTGAGTACCTTACTGATAAGACAGATGTAAACAGACTCAGGTTCTTTGTTGGCAAAGGACTGCTGGAGTTTAACAATACCCTTTGGGGTCAGGAACCTGTGCCCTTAAGGAAACTTGGGGTCTTTCTGGTCTTTAATGCAGCCTTTTGACTGAATCCTAATTTTACATAACAAATGCAGAAGGTGAAGCTTTTCTTTCTTTTCTTTGGTGTTTAAAAAAGAACTATCTTAACCACCTTGAGATATCACCTAACCCTAGTGAGAATAGCCCACATCACAAAGTCCCAAAGCTGCAGATGCTGGTGTGTTATAGAGAGAAGGGAACACTTTACACTGTTGGTGGGATTGCAAATTAATACAGCCTCTTTGGAAAGAAGTATAGCGAATCCTAGAAGAAAAATCATTTTATCATAAGGACATTTGCACTAGAGTGTTTATTGTAGCTAACTTCACAGTCCCAAGTGCCCATCAACTCATGAATGGGTTAATAAACTGTGGTATATGCATACCATGGAATACTATTCAGCCATAGAGAAGATGGAGACTTTACATCTTTTGTATCAACCTGAATGGAATTGAAGAATATTCCCCTTGGTCAAGTATTACAAGAATCCAATAACTCAATACTAATAGGAAGCCAGTAGATGAACAACTACACATCCACACAAGAGAAAAACACAATTAAATTTAAGAAGGTGGGAGGGGGCTTGGGAAAGGAGAAGAGAAGGGAGGAGGATTGGTGTGCTCCCGCATAACAGACACGGTGTAAGGATATATAGCACACCTCCTGCATGAAAGGCTCAACTACAATTTGACATGCAAACAATGTAACCTAATCATTTGTGTCCTCATATTAATCTGAAATGAAAGCAAAAAAAAAAAAAAAAAAAGAATGATACTGAAATAAGAAGGCATCAGATTCCCGATCCCTGCATCAATCTGTTTAGACTGAGGTAGAAAGGATATTAGCGGTCTTATATCTAGCTCCCCGCTACACACACACACCCCTGCCATTACATCCTAGATCCTCCAACATGCCTAACAGACTGGGTAGGAGTCCATGTCTTCTTCTTGTTTGTGCTCCCTGATTTTGCAGGAATCTTATACACATGTCCCAAACAAAACTCACCTCTCCCCAACAAACCTGCTATTCCCTTTGTCTTCCTTAGTAAAAGAAACCTGCATCCATGCACTTCTGTAGGCCAGAAAACGGAGCCTTATTACTCCTTCCAGATCTATCTCCAGTTCACCCATTTCTCTCCACCTCCACTGTTTTCATCATGCCTCACCAGGTTTAGTACAAATAGCTTCCTACCATTTGAATTCAACCATATGAGTTGAATTGTGCTCCCTCCAAAATTCATTTGTTGAAGTCCTAACATCTAGTGGCTCAGAAAGTGACCTTCTTTGGAAATAGGACCTTTGCAGAGGAGGTCAAGTTAAAAATGAGGTCATTAGGGTGGTCCCTAATCAGAAATAACTGGGGTTCTCATAAGGACACACATGTACATAGAAGAAAGATAATGTAAGGAGACATTTGGAGAAGACAGCCATCTCCAAGCCAAGGACAGAAGCCTGAAACACGTTCTTCCTTAAACCCTCAGAAAGAACCAACCCTGCTGACACCTGGTCTTAGACTTCTAACCCCCAGGTGGTGAGACTTTCTTGTTTCAGCTGCCCAGTTTGCAATGATTTGTTACCACAGCCCTTGCAAAGGAATACGTCATTCTTTTAAGTCATAATATTTATCACAATTTATAATTACATTAATTCATAAATGTTTATCTCCTTCACCAGATGACTTTCTTTAGAACAGCAGGAACTGCATCTGTTTTAATGCATTTATTTAACACTCTTACTAACTAGTGCCCTAATACTGACCCAAAGCACTCTGGAAGGCTGAGGCAGGTAGATTGGTTGAACTCATGAGTTCAAGACCAGCCTGAGCAAAAGCGAGACCCTGTCTCTACTAAAAACAGAAAAACTGAGGCAAGAGGATCACTTGAGCCCAAGAAGTGGAGGTTTCTGTGAGCTATGATGCCATGGCACTCTACCAAGGGTGACAGCCAAGTGTTCACCAAAGGTAGAAAGAAAATTCTGTTGTTGAGAACGAATGTTGGATGGTCTAAAACAGATGTAGAAAAAACACCTTTCTCAGGCCATATTTGGCCCACCTCCTGTTTTCATCAGACTTGAGAGCTAAGAATGGCTTTCACATCTTTAAATGGTTGAAAAGATCAGAAATAATATTTCATGACATGTAAACATTATATGAAATTCAAATTCACAAATAAAATTTCCTTAGAATACAGCCACACTTATTTACATATGGTCTAGGGTTGTATTCATGCTACAGAAGAGAGTCAAATAGTAGTGTCAAAGATCACATTGTCCACAAAGCATAAAATATTTATCTGGCCATTTATATAAAAAGAGCTATACTGACTCCTGGTCTAGGACATATTCTATGGACTATATGGACTACTGGGGTACACATTTCCTGGTGACACAGGGTTGTGGGTGCACATCAGTGCACATTCAGTGTGCTAGAATGTTCTCATGACACAAACGAGCTAGCACATTCACCTTTTCTCTGCCAAAACGCCCACAACAGACTACTGAACAATTCTTCTCCCAAGGAGAACATAGTTCTAGTTTTATTATTAAGATTAATAAACAAAAGGTATTTGCTGACTAAAAATTTTCAACTTCCATGAAATGTTGCTAGAATTTTGTGTGTCTTCTGATAAATGAGGGAGTCCATAAATGAAAATGTAATGAGTGATGATGACCGTCACAGGCACATTTGTCTAACCCAAAAGTAACAGTATGCTATTATAGAAGTCAATTCTTAGATACAAATTCAGCTGGTATTTGGCTGATTTCTAGGTCTTATTCAAACTAAAGCACTGTTTACCTTTGATGGCAGAATAAATTGGACACATTCCAGCCATGGGGTAATAAAGGGTTTTCCACATACTATACATTTTTTCCTCTGAGCGATTATCTTCTTGACCTTTGGGTACCACTGTAAGGCCTGTATTAGGTAAGGATTTTGTTCTTCTAGCTTACACATTAGAAATCTTGATGTTATTTCCTAAATTGAAAAAGAAGAATATGGTTCCTCAGATTATTTTCCTTTTTTTTCACAGCAGTCACTTTCTAACCAACTAAGATTATTTTCAAAATAACTATATATTACATTGATTCCCATTTCACCAGACGAAATATTAGGTTATCCCTCAGATACTGTTAAATTAAGATTCTGCAGCATATCTAATGATATGATTATGCAGCATGTTGAAAAATGACTGACACTGCAAATAAGTTTGGTTTTCATCAATATAAGAACAGTAAGTTGTATAAATTATAATATTTCTACATCTCTTACATATAAGAATTCAAATCATAATACATTTACAGTAAAAATTTTATAAAGATACATAGTTTAGGTTCAAATTTGATACCTTGCACTATAATAAGCAAAGACAGCACAAAACTTTGAGAACTGGATTCAAAAATTGATTCTGTTCTACTCACAAAAGTCTAAATCTTTTGTTTAAACTATGGTTTGCTGATTGTATCAGCTGAGAGCTTATTAGAATTGCAGACTCTCGGATACACTCCAGACCTCCTGAATCAAACTCCGCCATCTGACAAGGTCCTCAGGTAATCTGTGTGCATAGTAACATTTGAGAGGTACATTTAGAAGGTCTAAACACTTCTCTCATTGAGTATCCGAATAACGTCATCTTGGTAAAAAGCAATGATTTCTCTGAACTAAATCTCTGAATTCAAACCTATCCACATAGACCCACTTAGAAAAGTGACTTTGGCCAAAAACAATATTATGATATTAAATTATAAAAGAGATGATGAGGAAATAGAAATTGCCTTTGCCTAGGCCATCAACATCATTATCTCAAAATAAGAATATATTTTATAAAAAGTAAGATTAAATCTTCACTGACCAAGCAAAGAAAATAAACATTTGCTTGAATCCACTCAATGTTCTCCATTGTTTATGCCACTAGCATGGAAGTCCTGTATAAATGTTACACAAACACTACTTGAAATGTTAATGTTTGGGGATGGTTTATTTGGGACTTTTTTTTCTTTTCTGACCAAAAGGAAAGATTTCCCTGTAGTATTAAAATAGTTCACATCAGGCTGTGATAGGAATTTTTAGAAATGCAAACATACTTAATCTTTCACTCATTCACCCCACCCAATTAAGATCTTTAAAAATTTTAAAATAGCAACAGAATCCGACAAATTGCATGTCACTGTTTTCTGTTACTCTATCCCTCCCAGTTACCAAGCATTTGGGAAAGCTGCCTTGATACAACACACAGCCCTGACTCTTTACATACTTGACCCTTAAACAGCACAACTCCCTACCCACTTCAGCTCATTCTCCTGGCTGGTTACGTGACCGAGGTTATGACTTCATACTAATATTACCAGCACTCCTAAATCAGGTGTCGACCATCACCCTTTCTCCAACCACTTAAGCAGAGAATAGTGTGTGATTCTGAATGAAATACTGATTTTACAGGCAGGGTCTCAACTATGTGAATTCAGGGGCTAGGTCTCACTACAAAGCTGCAGAAAACTCATAGGGAAGGATGTGTTCCTCAATATAGGAGATGGTAGAAGAATTTACTGACATACGGGAGCCCTGTAGACAGGTTCAGACAGATCACTTTTTCCATTTATAATTTCTGGACCCACACATGTTTGTTGCACTCAGTCTATCTCTTGACAACTCTTACATCACCCATTAATCTATATTCCTTTCCTACTCACAGCCAAAGTGTTACTTTGGAATAATAGCATATACCACTAAAATATAAAGTTATTATTTAGAAATGTTAGCACATACGAAATAAGATTCTATTGGCTTGACCAAAAGTATCTTTTAGGACATCTCTTGGAGAAAAACTCAATGTGGTTTTTGAGAGTATACAATTTGATGATGGTCTAATTCCAGTATTAGTTAAAAGTAAAGAAAGCTTGTATGGATAAATAAGTTGGTTTTTTAAAAATAGCCTATATGTTATTTTATGAGAATATTTGTAAGCTAACTATGTATCTTCAAATTCAGGATCAAATGAAATGAGTTTTATATGTATTCTTTTATTTTTCCTTATCTCTGATTATTTTTAATTATTAAATTATACACAAAATTATAAATATGTAAGTATAAAAATTATAAAACATTTAAAAAATGAATCCTTAGAAGGTTTGATAAACTTGGAACTATTATATAGCCATTTCTTACTGTGGGTATGATGGGCACCAAAATATAGCATCAAGAGCAAAGATTCTAAGCAGAGTCAAATAGATACATATGTGCAAATTCTGGCTGTATGCCATGTTAGCTGAGTGACCCTATTTGGACAAGTACCCAAATTCTCTGATCTTGGATACCTCATCTGTAAAATAGGAATTTTTCCAATACTCTCACATGAGTTTGGAGAATTAAATTAGGTAACAAGGGTAAGACACTTAAACTAGTGCCATCCATTCTGGTTAATAATTTATATAATCTAGTTATTAGCATTAAATTATAGTTCATAAATCTCTGAGAAGAAACAAAGATTTTGTTTTTTTTTATTTTTTTAACTCTTTTTTTTTTTAGACAAAGTCTCACTTGGTCACCTTCAGTAGTGTGCTATGGTGTCACACCTCACAGCAACCTCAAACTCTTGAGCTCAACAGTGATTCTCTTGCCTCAGCCTCCCAAGTAGCTGGGACTACAGGCACCCACCACAACACCCAGCTGAGAAGCAAAGTTTTTAAAAATCTTTACTAAGACATAGCCTGTATCAAAACCCTATAATTCTTTGATGTCCAAAGTAGTTTAATCAGTGACATTTACCAAATATCCAATACAAATGACTTTTATTATAAGTACAAATAATCAGTTTGTCCTTTCTAAGAAAAAATTCTTACAGATAAGTTTAAAAATATTCAAATTTACATATAAGAAGCAAAAACGGTTATATCTACTAAATACATTTTTAAAACGAACTCTTATGCTCCTGGACCTTTGGTGACAGAAATATTGCTCTCTCACTTTGAGCCTTGGTCCTAGCACAGGGCAAGGTTCATACCTTTGAGAGCTCTCTGTAAGACTGAAACCACATTGGGTTAATTGCTCATTCTGTCTCCTCCACCAACCAGAACCTCTTCCAACCCACAACTATCCTGTTTTGTCCCTACACACACCTTTCTAACTCCCCCGTTTGAGCCAATATTGCAGCAGTGGGTCTGGAGTCCAACTGCTTAAGTAGGCCAATTTGTCCCAATACTTAGCAGCTCTGTGACCTTGGACAACTTATCTGACCTCTCTGGGTCTCAGTTTTTTGTCTATTAAAAGGGAATAATAATAGGTCTATCTTTTCAGGATTATTAGATGACTAATCAGATGACTTAATTAGTTTATTCCTCTTAAGTCTTTAGAATAGAGCCTTCCCCACAGTAAGTTTAAAGTAAGTATCAGCTACTATTATGAACCTAAAATATAGGAGAAAAATACAGGTTTAAGAATTTTTTAAAAAATTAAATACTAAATTATTTACAATAAATTTCAAATAATTTTTTTACACAAAAGTAGAAAATAATGCTACTTGTGGAAATAGTCTCTTAGAAGGGGATATGCTTGAAAAGAGCTAATCAAATTTTAAAAGATAACATTCTTTAGCCCAGCAGTTTCTTTCATAGGTATAATATAGACATGAGCTAGAAATTTACCATGAGGATGGTCATGGTAGCTTGGTTATAAAGGCCAAAAATTCAGAAAATCATCAATAATCTAAACATCCACCAGGAGAGAAGTAGTTTAAAATATTATAATGTCATCATATAAATAGATTACCATGCACTCGTCCAAAAAAGATGTCCTGGTCTGAGTTTTTGGAGGTTTTATTTTAACTGATTGAAAAAACATTCATAGTACTTTGAGTGAAAAAAATTCCCTAAATAGTGTGTAGCTTTTGAACACATCTTTAATAAAAAGTATTATTCTGGACACATAGCAAGTTTTAAAAGAAAAATTGTTGGAGAGATGAGTTATTGTATCTCTGAATACTGGATTTCTTAACATTTTTATCAACTTCCAATGGCTGATTTTTTTCTAATTTCACTAAATGAGCTTGTGTTAATTTTATAGTAAGAAACTTTTTAAAAACCAGCATATTGCAACAGGTTTTTATTTCTTTCTTTGCTCACCTGTTTTCTAGTTTTCTATAGTAAACATCTGGTACTTATACAATAAGGAAAAAATATTTTATAACAAACTAAACAACAAACAAGACTGATTATTCCTTGTAGTCAAGAAAATTGAATCCTATACAATTCCTGAAAGTCTTATTATGACAATCCTGCGCCTTCAGCTATACATCGAAGTGGATCTGGGAAATCCATTTTCATGATGCAGAAATCAGTCAAATGCGGGAAGATGTGCAATCTTTCAGCAGTCTTTGACTTGTTTATTACCAATAGAGCCCTCTAATGTTCTTTCCTATTTCTTCTTTTGATACCATTAACTTCTTGTACCACAGCAAACATGATTTCTGTATCGTATTCCCTTATCCACTAGGGATTGAAATTAACAAAAAGAGGATGGAAGAAGTGAAAACCCTTCTAAGAGCAAACCAAATACATAGTTAGACAATGTTGAAAAAAATACTTGAAAGGTAAAGTTAAAATAAATTTCTCTCTTTTCTTCTCATCCTCCCAAATATTACCATTTCTCTGAATTAAGTCACTCTGGAAATCTGATAGGGTGACACTGGATTCTGTAAGGAAGTCAAAAAGATTAAGTGGAGGAGCCACATTGCCAATGGACTAGGGCTACATTAATCATTTGGGGGCTTGATAAGTGAATGAAGTATGTGAATGAAGTAAGCCCTCACCTCTAGACTCCAGACATCCTCCTCCTCATAGTCGGTGGTAAATGGCTGTTTCAGGAATAGTGGGTTTCCCTCACAGTAGAATTCCCTCAGCTTCAGATTCTGAAACTTAAAAAAAGAATAAAAAATTATTGCACAGCCAAATAACAAACTTCACCTCTGAAGCTACATCTTTAATAACATGATATTAAAATTACTTTACTTAGGATTTAGAATTCATATTAGTTTAGGGTTTTTTGAGACAAGGTCTCTCTCTGTTCCCCAGACTAGAGTTACAACGGTGGCTTCATAGTTCACAGTGACCTCAGACTTCTGGGCTCAAGTTATCCTCTTGTCTCAGCCTTCCCCATAGCTGGGACTACAGACATGTGCCACCACACCAGCCTAATTTTTGTAGTTTATGTAGAAATGGGGTCTTGCTATGTTGCCCAGGCTGTCATTGAATTCCTGGCCTCACATTATCCTCCTGCCTTGACCCCCACAAAGGGCCACCATGCCTGGCCCTCACATTGGTATTTGACTAGGGCATGCTCTAGTTCTTAGAGGTAAATGTTTATATTTTAAAATGTCATATTTGTTAGAAAACTAGGCATAATGGAAAATAACATTCTAAAATACACCAAACTTCAGATTTCAAAGACTACCTTATGATCTATATATGTTCAATGAGGAAAGTAAAAGAAATATAGAAACATTGAAATGTTCTTATTATAACCTGTTGTGCACAGTAAAATTAAAGAAAGTAAGAAAATGTACACTTCACCCTCAATGAATCCCCAACAATAAAAAAAAAAAGAGAGACAAAAAGAAAATGTACACTTCATCAGAGTAATCTTCTATGCAGAAAATCTAAACCCAACTGGAATCCATCACTTCAGTAGAAAAGTAAGAGATTTGCTTATATTAACACCATGCTTTGCCTCCCAAGAACACACGAGGCTTCTAAAGTTAAACTAATTTAGGAAATTACTTCTCTGAGCCTACATTTCACCTAGATAATGGAAACAATAAGACCTATCTTCAGAGCCTTCATTGATATGCTGGTAAACCAGTTCCCTGGAGGGAAAAAACAGAAAGCCCTGATTAGTGAGGTGTGTTGATTCCATGGTGTATATACTCCTACCACAGCTGATTCAAGAAATGAGAAGGGGTAGTCTTTATGCTTATTGTTCTATATAACCATCATATTTTCCTTTATGTCCAAAGAATTTCATTCCATGCCTACATCCCATGCCCCTCCTCACCACCCTCACAATCTCCTCCTGCTCAGCACTCCAGCCACTGCTCCCCTCAGCCCCCAGGCCTTTGTCCTATGTGAGTCATCACAGTAACACTCTAAGTGATTTCAGAGCAAACTTTTGCTGATGAAAGGGTCTTTTAAAACCAAAGTCTGGTCATAATATAACCTTGCTTAAAACTTTTCAAGACTACTTTTCATGTATTAGATAAATTCAAAAGCCCTCCTATGTCCTAGTTGGTTCTCCTTGGCCTTCTCTCCACCTATTTAGCCTGGCAAATCCCATGTTCTCCCTTCTAAGCCATCCATACTGAGGAACTTGAGTCTCACAATAGGCCTGAGTCTTATCTCACAGTTATTACTCAAGCTCTACCCTTCTAACTCATCCCACACCCGGATCATCTCTTCATCACCAAAATATCATGCCTCTCAGCTGTTTCAGTCTCTGTCAAATGTTTCCTTATTTTCTTATTGGGTGCTGTATAATAAATGAATCGTTTCACCTATACTCTGAGATGCTCTTTACTGAAAAATCTAAATATTCATCTGTCAGACTTTGGTCCCTTTAGGAACTATGTCTTAAGTGACCGTGTAAAGTGAGCTAAAATTTCAGTATCTAATACACAGCTGATGTTCAACAAATAACTTATAAATAACTGAACATCTTCTCAGAAACCCTGGGCATACACAGCTCTCCCTGGTCACTCAAGATTTGCAAAGGCCTTCTTCTCTGGACTTGGTAAATTGTTATAACTGTTCCCACAAAGCTCCAGGCCTTAGGAACAATATATAAATTCAACAATCCTTCTGTTGCTTCATGTAGCCTAAGTAATGAGGGAGGCTAGTTTAGTGAGAGCATTTTTCATATACTTGGAGGGAAAGGAGGCTGAGATTTCACATGGAATTAAATATAGAACCAATAAGCTGGCTATGGCAAATTACCTTGCACTCCTGAGGCTACCTCAGAGCTCACAAAGTTACCCTTTAGTGGAAATGGGATTTCTAAACATGCTTAAGATTGAGTTTCAAGGAGGATAAGATTTAAAGGTGGGGGCTATAACATCCAAAATATAGGTTCAATCAACAGTTCTAAAAAAAGAGTACGAATAATATTTGTAACCAATGGGAAATTGAAGAAACTATAAAATGACCTTGGTATCTAATCAGAATTGTGGAATGATTAGGCAGATGATATCATTGGAATATAAGAAAGCCAAAAAATCTATCCCGGGAACACCCCCCTCACACATCCTGCATGAGTGGGAGGGAAAATGGGCAGAAAGCGACTTAGAGTCATAACCCTTCAGGATCTGCCAGATATTTGTTACAAAAGAAGATCCTCAGAGGTTTGAAGAGAGGATGGTAGGAGCCAAGCCAGGAAGGAGGAAGATAACTCTCTCTCTCTCAATCGCTCTCTCTCTCCCCTTCCTCTTTCTGGCCAGGAAAAGCAGCTGAAGCGCTTCCTACAGGCCCAGGCCTTTCCCAACCTTCAGTACCCTGTCCCTTCAAGCCAAAGGGACAGTGTCTTCAGAGTCCTCTTCAGACCTCTCCATTTAAACGGTGTAGAAAGAACCTATCTGGGAGGGGTTATCTGTCACCTCACAGACCCCATGTCTGCTTTAGACCCCACTTCTGCCCTTGAACTATCTGAGAAACAGCAGACTGAAGAGACTGATGTTTCTACCCTGCCCAATATGCGGTACCCAGCCTATGTGATCTCCTTAGGACATAAATCAGATCACATCACTCCCAGCCTCAGAACCATCCAGTCGTTTCTCATCTGACTCACAATTGCACATTCCTCGCCCTGGTTTATACAGGACTCTATTAGACTTGAAATGACCTGTGCCATCCTCACCCTGGCTTACAGGACTTAGCGTGACTTGCTCCTTGCACACTGTCTTTTGGCCTCAGTTCTTAGAGCTTGCTTTCTCACCTTCTTCATTTCTCTCTCTCACTCCCCACTCTGCTAACACTGGATTTCTTTCCAAGTGTTCTCCACCTTGGGGCATCTATATTCCCTGTTCTTGGAAGAGTTTGGTCTCAACTTTGTCCACACTATTGGAAGTCAAAATAAAATGGGATAAAATCTTTAGCAGTTTGAGAAGGGAAGAACTTGTGATAGATTTGATAACCAAATTTCATGAATATGCAAAAGCAACATGAAGACCTCCTCATATATGCATGAGATATGTAGCTTAACCCAAGAAAATTACTAGTAGCATGCAGCTGCTGAAGGAATGTGGGGAATAGATTCTTTTTGCCTGTCAAATGCAAAGAATAAAAATTAGAACACACACTGGCCCAGTGCAGACAAAATTAGGGCAATCCATTTGAAAACAAATTGGATGCCATGTAAAGGGTGAAAAGTTATTCTTACCTTTTGAGTAATTCTATTTATAGGAATTTATCAGAAGGAAATACTTAAAATAGGAACAAACATCTATACATAAAATGTATTTCTCAAATTCCTAAATTAAAAAAAAAAATCTTCTCTGTATAAAAAAGTGTATGTTAAATTATGTCATATACCTGAATCCTCCCCTCTGCTTTTTCACTTCCTATGTCTCATAAAATCTTGGGTAAGCCCTATTATCCATAAAATTAGCCATAATCTTGGGTCAGCCCTACTATCAGTTTTCCTTGCCTCTGCACCCAAGCAAACAGGTACTTTTTGCAGAGTCACACTTCAGAATAGGAAAGAAAAAAAAAAAAAAAATCACCATAAATTTATTATTACCAACTTCCAATGTGCCCTCAGTGGTTGCTGGAAATCACAATCTAGTTAACATGCTCAACTAACAATATTTTCTTTACTGATTCTTAATTCTTTACCCAATCATGAAATAGTTCTCCCCTGAGACTAGCACATCCCCTTTTCATTTGTCTTTTTCCCTGGGCAACTTTACTGTCCCTGTGACTGATTAAATCTCTGTGGCAGTGACTCTGAATCTATGTCTCTAGCCAACTGCACACTCATAGTCTTCACATGGATGCCTTAAGTGCACATCAAACTCACTATACACAAGACTGAACTCATGATCTGCCCTCCTAAATTTTTGTCTTGTTCTAGTGTTTTCTATTTCATCCTATAGAAAACTTACTAAGCCATCTCCATTTCCAAATTTACTTCTGAAACACCTTTTGAATCTGTTTCGTCCTTCCACCCCTTTCACTTCCTTAGACCAAGTTATCACCATTTCTTACTTGGCTTCAGCAAAAGTCTACCAGAAATCTACCCCCTCATTCCCTTAGGTTTCTCCCAGTATATCTGGCACATTTCAGATGGAAAGTTCTCATCAAAATAAACCTGGCTGTGTCACCTCTGACTAAAATCCTTTGAGATTTACATTGTCCTTAAAATAAAAATCAGAATCCTTCACATTCCCTATATGCCTTGACCATGGCCTCTTACCAACCAGACTGCAGTAAGCTCCAGTCACACTGAATTCCTCCAGTTTCCTGAGCACCCATGTTCCGTCCACCCCATGGCCTTCCCACAAACCGTTCACTCTATCTGAAATGTGCCTTTCCCCTTCAGCCAATTCATTGTTACTCATTCTTCAGACCTAAATTTTTGTCATCTCCTCCAGGAAGCCTTCTCCAACACACACATACATTCAAGCTCCTATTGTCTCTCATAGACTGTATCCCTTTCTTTTAGGGTACTGATTTCAGTTTGTAATTATACATTCACAATGTTAATGATTTGGTTAATAACTATTTCTCCACTGTGCTACAGCTTAGAAAGAGCAGAAAATATCTCTGCTTTTCTTGCCATTTATCTCCATTCCTAGTGCGGGGCTTAGCATGCAATATAAAATGTGTGGATTTAGGAAGATGGACTTGGGAGTCAATTGCTTTGTTTCAAGTTCAGCTCCACATTTACTGGCATAAGACCTTGAGCCACAAAATTCAACATCTTTAAGTAAAATGGAAGTGATGGTTATAGGTTCCTCATGTGGCTATTGTTAAATTATTATTAAGTTATTATTATTATTAAGTGATACAATCTATGTAAAGTACTTAGAATAGTTCCTATGATACTGTAAATAGTATTAGCCATTATTATCATAGTAGGAAGTCAACAGTTTCAACTATTAATAACTTAAACATGTGTTGTTTATGTTTTACAAGTTTAGTAAATATTATATGCCTGCCCATTTCAAAATTTGAAAGTTATTAAATTCAATAATATTTACAAAATATTTTTAATGACAAAGAAAAATTTTTTAAGTTTTCTTAACCTCTTTATTTGGCTTTTGGCTAACACATTAAACTATAAATAATAAATACAACCTTTCCCCCAGGTGTGAGGCTAAACCAGCACCTTCTGGGCTTGGTTTATGTTGTCTAAAGGGTCAGGCTAGTGAAGTAGCTCCAGTGACCTCTGCAAATGAGGCCTTGCCAACCACTAGTGGACAGACACATAGTATCTAGCACCAGTCCTTGGGCCTTCCCTCCTCCTGAGTTTCACAAGCAGGGTCCATGTGAGAGAAGCAGCCTGGACTTTTGTTGGAGGACGGCTGTAGTTCTTTCCAGGGAACAGCCAGGACAAATAATGCCAAACTTTACAGGCACAGAAAAATCAACCACAGTTGAGCTGAGGCAACACTCAGGGCTCATCCCCAATTGGTCCTCTATCAATGACCAAGGACAAACGAGGCCAGAGATATTGGAACTCAACCTTCAGAGAACTGGCCTGGGAGCTGAGGTTGACACCAGTGAGAGAAAGAGGCTCCCCAAACATCTTGGTCAAGTCTTGCATAAAGGCACAGTCAGGAATCTGGATACCTGTGAGAGGAGTAAAGGGGTTCAGGTCCTTGCTGAGAGCCTCTGTGCCTTCCATCATCAGAATCACTGGTCCTGGCAACAAAGCTTTGAGGAGCTCCTCTGGTACTCTTACATGGCAGTACCTCTGCTCTCAGACTACAGCAGGGGCACTGCTTTGACCCCCCAGGCCGGCCGGCCTGTCTTTCTTTCTTTCTTTCTTTCTTTCTTTCTTTCTTTCTTTCTTTCTTTCTTTCTTTCTTTCTTTCTTTCTTTCTTTCTTTCTTTCTTTCTTTCTCTCTCTCTCTCTCTCTCTCTCTCTTTCTTTCTTTCTTTCTCTACTT
>CAUYPK010092517.1:0-16889 GCA_963574355.1 Loris lydekkerianus | reverse complement strand
GTAAATGTAGACTATAATTGTCTTAACACAATAACTAAGAAAATGCCAGGAAGGCTATATTAACCAGTGTGATGAAAATGTGTCAAACTGTTTATAAAACCAATGTATGGTGCCCCATGATCGCATTAATATACACAGCTACGATTTAATATTAATAAAAAAAAATATATATATATTTTAAAAAAGGGCATTTCAAAAACTAGTCTTACATTTTAAAAGATAGATTTGAATTGTGTGTAGCCACTGGTTTCAAATTTCAGTTGCATGCTTTTTCTTAAATTTATTGTCACCACCTTAATGAGCGTATTCCCTATGCTAAGAAGGTGATCTGTGCCATATTCTGTAGTCCCTGTTTTTTCCCCCCTGCCTGTAAAGAATTTGTTCTGGAAATCCGCCTGGAGCTATAAGCTGAGGTGGTCACCACCATGTTGCTCCCCCATGGGTACAATTAATATTCAGATCCTGGGTGTGGACAAATCTCCTTTGGCTGAGACAAAGTTGGGATTTTTCAAAGGCAGTACTTCCAAAGATGCTAAGTACTATAATAAAAACAAAATACAAAAGACTAGAGATGTATATTATAAAGTATGGATTTCTCACCCTAATTCAGCTTAAGACTAATCACAGTTTGGCTTGACTGCTTCAGCTTTGGGGTTTTCCTCCATTTCAGCTCTATGGGGAATCCCACCCAAAATCCCCCCTTTTCAGTCCTTGGGTGTTCCTCATCTTCTGCACCTGCACAAGAGGCCAAAGGTGCTTAGTGGGTTAAGGGGTTGGCCTCAAGCGGAAGAGAGACTCTCGCACTGCTCTAAACCCGGGCTGTTTCTGTTAGTTAGGAGGCGAGGGCTACTTACCTCTCTTACAGGTGGTTCCCTATTTTTAACCTGAGTCTTTAGCTTCCAGCATGAGTGTTTGCCATAACGTGCTGAAAAGGGTGATATAACTATATGACTAACATTTCTTGAGAGCCACTGTTTCCTAGGCTCTATTGTGAATGTTTTCATATTATTGATATTCTCAACAGTTGTGTGAAACAGCTAGCAAAGTGACACAGAGCTACACATGGCAGAGGTTCGGAATCTAACCCAGTTAGTTGGTTTACATGAGTTATATTTTTTTGTGCATAGGAGCCAGGTGATTTGAACCAGAAAATTGATTTGGAGAATTTTCAATCTGAAATTGCCTGATCGTATCTAATCCTAATCTCCCCCTCTGCTCCTGCTACAAACCCTAGCTCCATGATGCTAGAGTTTATGTTCTCACATTAGTTTTCCTTGTCACCTTATAGGTATAGATTTGTGCTTGCCTCCTATTTTGTACAACATCATTTCACCTTTCCCCTTCATTCCATTCAGGCACACCATACATCACACACTCTTGATTGCTTTATGCAGATTGGAAATGAACTGTCTAGAAAATAAATTAGCCACAAATTATGGCTATACCATATGCTCTCTTTCTTAAGGGATTAGACTTTGGGATGAAATCATCCGAAGCCAATATTTGGAAATTTGGGTATATTTTTAAAGAAATCTGTTGAGACTACAAGAGGGACTCTGCTTAACAAATGAAAACATTGTAACCTAGTTGTTTGTACCCTCACATTAATTTGAACTTAAAAAAAGAAATTCATTTAGCTTTGTTTGTCCCTGAACTAATCTTTCAGGGAGATAGGTTATGATTTTTGTGGTCTCTGCTTCTAGAGTACATCAAAATTAAATTAGAGAACATTTCCAAAATGTCCCCTTTTAGGTTCTGCTTCTGTCAGTAAGTCTGGGCGAGACTCACACACAGGAATTTTTGCTTGTTTATTATTTGTATGAAAACATACACAGTGTGGCCTATGCCCTAGCTCCCTTTATTTCCTACAGGTATGGTATTTAGAAAAGCATCTTACGTGATTGTTGTCCTAAACCCTTGGTAAGGAAGCATTGTTCCTGAGAGAGAAAGACAGAAGGGGAGGGAGGGTTGATTTGGCTTGATTGAGAACAGTCTTGGTACCAAGGACTTCTTTAAAGATCATTTCCTAACACATATTCCACAAATTAGAACTCTAGTAGGAAAGGCATAGGATATTGTATTTCACTTTTAAGGTGCAAATACCTCTGTGAAGGATTAAGCCTTAGTATCACTTTCTTTATTAGGTAGTTGAACCTCTCAGTTTCTTGAGGGAATAAAAGGGAAAGCGTGATCAGGAAGGACTCAGAGTGTTTTGGGCTGTCATTGTCACCAGGGAGTAGAATTGGATTCATCCAAGCAGGATCAATAAGAATGTGTGTGTGAACTACCTAATATCTCTTAAATCTAAGATTACTCCTCTCATTTCTTTCAACTAACCCCCAAAATTCAAAGACACATATTTTCATTTAAAAAAAAAAAAAAAAAAAAATTGTTTTTGAAAGACTAGTTGATTTGTCAGTTGAATATGAAATATTTATTTTTCTGGTTGTCGTTATTACATTTATTTACCTCTGTCACATACCTGTTTGTTCCTTTTTTCTTTTTCCTTAATAGGTTGTTGACTAAAGGCCAGAATGCATTGGTAGAGCTACAGACGCAGCGGCCCATAGCTCTGGAGCTGTACAAAGACTTCAAAGAGCTGGGGAGGTTTATGCTGCGTTACGGTGGTTCCACAATAGCTGCCGGTGTTGTCACTGAGGTATTTTGAAGCAACAGGTTATATTATCTGTGATTAAGATTTTTTTTTTTAACCTTCTGAGGATGAGTATTGAGATTTTATGTTTAAGGGAAACACAGTTATGGAATTAGAATAAGAAATTAAAGTTTATATTAAAAATTTAAAAGAATGATGAGAAAATGTTTCAGTTCTCATAGCAAGACTTACAAACTGTATTCTCCAATGGTGATATTGTTCAAAATTAAAGGACATGTGTTGAAAAATGGGTCTGTAAGTTTACAACCCAAATTATGAGGGCACAGACTTTAGGAGTCAAATGAATTGGGAGTGGCGATTTTGTTTAATAGAAGAATCCTCATTAAATCTTTTTGTTTTTAAACAATGGGCTCTGAGCACATTTGAAGTGATTTATTTTAAAAGTTCCGTTGATATAATAATGTTACATATTGTAAAGTGCAGTTGAACTTTGGAGAAAATAGCCATAAGGGAACCAAAATATTTTGGTAGTTTAAGTTTTCTTCAACATCATCACAATTGATATGAACCTTACAATATTGTATTTTTAAAGGCGACTTCATTACTTCATTATTCTTTGCACACCTGGCTGAATTTTTTAATTTTTATAGAGATAAGGTTTTGCTTTGTTGCCTAGACTTATCTCAAACTCCTGGCCTCTAGCAGTCCTCCTGCCTCAACCTCCCAAAGTGCTGGGATTATAGGCATGAACCATGTGCCTGGCCTTATTTTAAGTTTCCAAAGTACCAAGAAACTTTATCTATATCATTTATGTAAAATATATGTGAAAAGCATTGTAGGGTGGAGGAAAAGAGAACAGCTCCAGAATCAAACGGCCTGTTTGTGTTTTTGTTCTACCAATTTACAGCAGCACAAATACATTTCTGTTTTAATTTATAAAAATGAGTTAATAGAATCTGTCTTCTAGAGTTGGTGTGAAATGTTTAGTAGTTGGTACACCTAAAGCATTTAGTAAATATTAGCTGATATCATTGTCACCAATAGCACATTTAATCTGTCAAGGCATTCTTAATAAAATCATTCTAAAAATAATACAGAGTTTCTTGTGGAAAACAATGGAGAGATTATAATAAATCTCTCCATTTAAATAAATGTATAAATAAATTATTTTTTATAGATTTAATATAAAATATATAATATTTTATATATTTATATATTATAATAAATCCATTTAAATAAATTTATAAATAAATATAAGGAATATCTAGTCAAGAAATAGCTTGACTAGGGCCGGAAGAAAGTTGCAGGAAAAAGAGAAAGTTTTCCTCTTGATACAATTATTTCACTGTCCCTTTTTTACTGCTTTTCTTATAATGTGATTGATTAAATTATGGCAAGTGTCTGTTTTTAAGGTGTGGTTTTATCTGTTTTCTTTACAGATAAAAGAATGATGGGTCAGAATTTCTACTATGTGCCCAAATGCAATGGAATAGCTAACCTCTGTGTTGAAGGATCCAGTTATTAAGTTAAAGGAACAATGTGCAATTAATATTTTTTTAGATAAGAGAAGATTTAAGCTATAATTATCTGTTAATAAGCACTCCTGCAAAAAGTTCAAGTTGCCAACGGGTAAAAAAAGGCTAATATTTGTACTTTCCTTTAAAAACCAGCTTTCTCTTTGAAGTGTTAGTAAATGGATTCACTTCCCTGAGATTTATGGGGAGTATCAGTATTAGAAGATATTGAATTATCATGAAATGAACTCTACTTCCAATCAAACCCCAAATATTTGCAGTTTTCTCTTTTGATTCAACTATACTGCACATGTTTTAAGGAAAAGTAACCATATTGGATTTTTGAGGTAGTTGATATTTGACCTGAGCACATTTTTAGTTAACTCTAAGAAAAGATCTGTTGAAGGTTATTATGAAGGTATTTTGCGTTGATTAAGAATCTCCCTCCTTTAGGTTAACTTTTGAAAGCATAATCTGGAATTGGTGGAAGCTGTTCCATTGGTGACCAAGACATTATTTAAGTTGTGAAGCAAGCAAATAAAATGCCTTAGTTTGAGCCTCATGCAAAATGTGTTTTGTTCCTGAGATCTTTATGAGGTTCTCTACCACTGTCACTAAATAGGATTTGGGAGTTTTGTGAAATCCTTTTCACCTGAGGTTTCATGACCCTTTCACATGAATTCTTGCTTTTCACCTAATAGATCAAATTTATTCTCATCCATTTCTAATCATAACTTGGTTTTCCCATTTTCACTTTTTGACTATATCTTTATCTTACATACCTTATAGACTTTAAGTCCTCTATGAGGAAGAGTTTTTTTTGTTTTTTGTTTTTTTTTTTTTTAATTTCAAACCTTAAGGTTTACTTGAATTAAGTATTTGTTGAGCTGCCTCCTAGGCACAAGGAGCTTAAGAGTAGACTTTGTCCTCAGTCAAATCTGGGACTCTGATCTGGTAGACTGTTTATGATAAACTTTTTTTATTAGAAAAAAGTGTGATTTGCCTATGGATTGCTTACCACATGCAACAGCGTTTCTTCTGATTTGAAAAATAACATCCATATGGTAAAGTGCACAGGTCATAAATGTGCTGCTTGGTGAATGATCACCAGGTAAACATACATACATGTATTTGTGTAGTTGTCACTTCAGAGTTAATGTGCTGAAGTGAGAAAACATTTTATTTATATATTAGGAATTTAACAGATACTTGTAACTAAAGTCGTATGAACTTCACATCACTTAAACAGCAAAGAAAATTTTTTGACTGACATAACTGAAGAATGGAGGCTGCTGCAGCTTTGAGTTGGTCTAGATCTCGCAGCTCACACAACGTCAGCAAGGACTTATCTCCATTCTGCCCTCTCTAGTGCTGGTTTTATCCTCAGATTCCATACAGAATTTCCCTGCATCGCCAGGTTCTTGGTAGAATATGGTGACTGTACACTTACATCCTCAGACCCTCCATCCAGGGCTAGTAGGATAAGCTAAAAGAGCATGTCTTTTCCAGAGGTCCTAGAAGCATCTCATCACTGACTATGATTGAGCTTTCTTTCTTTCCCTGGGATGGCCAGTGGGTGGGTGTAGAGCATGTAGCTGACAGTTGTGGGGGGGTTGGAAATTCAGGGTGTTATGAGGGAGGGGAAATAAATTTGGGTTGGGGAGCAAAACCAAGAAACCATCTGTTCTGCTTTGTATCTGTGTATACCAACACACACACCTATAGTATATAGACATGATAGAATTAAGAATTTTAATTAAAAGTTTAGCATTAACAAATAGTGGTAGAAATGAGTTTCTAACTTCTTAAATTGTGATAAAATGTGGTCTTTTAATTTGCATACAATTGATTGCTGCCCAACGAAGTGGTGATATTATTAAGAGGACAGCTGGGGAGAGGAGTGTTGGCAGTGGAAGGCTGGAGTTAAATAAGGGGCAGAGAGGTAGAACAGACTGCCCAGGCTTGGCTGCAGTCTCACTTCCCCACCCCGGCCCTTCCATCCATGCTAGTACATGCATTTTGTGTCATTTTGCTTCTGGTATGTCTTGTCTTGACCTTTTCATTATTATGGTTTCACTGTTGCTTCACGCCAATGGCTTTGTCCCCTGACTGTGACTCTTTGGGAGGTTCTCTTGATCAATTATCTCTAGGGTAACTTGGCTTAAAACATTACAGACTGTGTTTTGACTCGTAAAGGTTATTTTACACATTCTTTAATGAGAGTATTTGAGCCTCTCTGATTCATGAGACATGTTTTAGAGAGCAATTTCTAGTCATTTTCTTTTTTTCCATGAATACGCAAATAAATAATTTTAACCAGCATTTAAATGCAATCGTATTCACTTTATAAAATGTGAAAAATACAGAAAATATAAGGAAGAATAAAATTCACCCATAGTTCTGTCACCCAAAGATAACACCCAAAGATCTATGTTTTGATCTTTTTTTTTCTCTTTAGTGCATATTTATCTTTTTACATAGTTGTCAAGATCTTTTCATTTCATAATACAATTAAGATTTTTTAATAGAAATATTAGAAGTATTTTTTATTGATGTAAATAACAAAATTATTGATGTGTAGAAATTAGTCAAGATTGTACAGTTTAACAAAAATCAAGATAAAATATTGTGGGCACAACACAAAATACTGAATCATCTTCTGATTTCCCTCTAAAATATCTATGGAAATATTTGAGAAAAAGATTAATTCCTTCTTCCCTCACCTAATTATGGGTGTGCTATATTCCAGGCACAGGAGAAGGACTCCAGGGCTCGCTCAGGTCTTCATAGGGTTGACATTCCAGCCAGGGGGATTCTCAGAGCCATAAGCTACAAAGGAGAATTAACAGGGTGAAAGCATCCAGGAGGAACATAGCCTACAGACAATGCAGAGGGACGAGGTGAGGAACAAGTGCTGTTCATGCTGATGTAAATTTTTACTTATATAAAAGATTTTTCCAAGTCAAGGTAATTATCCTTGTAAATAACACCCCCTCTTTGCCAGTTCAGAAATACAGGAAGGTGAGAGCTGGAGACAGGTTTACGTTGGCAAAATCATCTAACAGGGTAGTGGTTGGTATTCAAACTGGCACCATTTAAAATCTCACCAACAGTAGAAAACATTCTTTAGAACCCATTCACCTCCAGTAAGAAGAGCCACACTCCAGTGAGAATCTAGCAGTGGGCCCAAAGCTGGCACAGCCCTCAGAGCCACACTGATGTGAGGGATGGTCCAAGCAGCAACAAAAAGAGCACAACAAAAACAGAACCGCTTCAGTTTGTCCTCTTGTCTGGAGAACTGCAGCCCCAATTTGGAGTCTTCGGAACTGTGACCCTCTTGAGCCTGGAGTATTCAAATGTGCTCGCATCCCAGGGAAGAAACCAGCAATCAACTGGGATCAACCAGCAAACACTGTCAGGGATCCTACCATAACTCAAGTGGATTGTGGGGTGGTGGAGGGTAATTGGTACATCTTACTTTCCAATACTTGGCTTGGATATGCTTCTTTTTACTTAAAGGCAAATAAGAAATAATAGGCCGGTGGACGTATTTGCAATACATGAAAAGTACTGTGTTGTGAACACATGTAGGGCAAAACTTTTCTTTCAGGCAGGAAACAAGTTTTCTTTAATTGCTGCAGGGTGCCTAAGATGTAAGAATGTTGCTACATTGAGAAAAGAATTGGGATAGGTTAGAAGAGACTAACCTAAATCATAATAGCTAAACTCAAATACTCATTGAAAGCTGTAAAAAATAGATTATAATTGCATAAAGTAGAATTAATGATACAGGGGTTGACCTCAGGATCGACTCCTCAAATCAGATGAGAATGAACAGGAAGACTCTTAAGAGTGCACATTATTTTATGTTAAAGTCACAAAGGAATTACAACTGCATTTTCTATTTTGGAAAAAAATCCTGAAAAAGACATCTTCAAAGAAACAAAAGATTAGTCAGCTTCAGGCTTTTTTGCAGCACTGAATTCCAAATGATAAAAGTACACAAGAATAAAATATGTAAAACTTTTTAAGTTAGACTACAACCCATAAATTCAATACTTAGCTATGGCATTGTTTATAGGTGAAAGAAAGTGTCAGAAGGTGTCCTGGGAATGGGCTGATGGGATTGTGGAAAGCAGTATTTAAAAATGCTCAGACAATAAAGAGATAATTTAGAACTTAAGACTGGAGAAGTGATGGTAGAAAATTCTAAAGCAAGCATTTGTTGATGTCCATCATTTGCTGTACCCAGTCAGAAAATACTAGGGCAAAAATGTAGTCAAAATTTGTTATATTGATTTTTATAGCAGGAGAGACTGCACATCATTGGGGTCTTGTAGGTGCTTCTCAGTAAAAAGGTGTAGGAAGGGGCTTGTTAGAGAATTTGAGCACGTGCAGAGAATTTCAAGGAGTGAAATTCCTTAGTTCAAGGAGTGAACCTAGTGAAGATTTCTTCTGGATTGGGTGCTGTCAGAAAGGGTGATCTTTACCTACCAGGTAAAATGCATACTATTCTGTCAACAGGTATCATGACTTCAGCTTGATACAATTCACCCCTATAACAATATTTGTACCCCCTACATTTTTTAAAATAATAAAAAATTTGACTTTGCAATTTGGTATCAATTTTTAAGTAAGGATTGGGAGAACTGGGAAGCAGCAGTCACTCAACGTTAGCCACAAAGAGAAGGGTTTGGTTAGTCATTGTTATGATTTACAGGGTGACTTTGTTTTTGCCTGAGCTCTGGTGTGATTACAGTATTTTTCTTATCAGGATCAGAGAATGACCTCCTTTGATATCAAAGATTCAGGAATTGTTAATGTTCAACAGGAGAACACCCATGGCCTAGGCTGTGAGTACCAGTCCAGTTCACTTTGAAACTATTTAAACATGTAAAAGTAAATTAATAGTGTAAATATAGGTATAAAAAAAGATGAAATAAGTGCATTAAATTATATCTCCAAATATGGGGATATGAAGTAGAAGAAGAAAAAGCATTAAGTTACTTATAGTTCATTAAGGGACTACATTGTTTTTTGTTAACTCTGATAATCACATAAAACAAAGTTTTAAGAAGATTTACAGTAACCACTAGTGGAATTAGTGAAACTGTTTATATTGATGCAAAAGAGAAAAGCAAAGAAACAGTCTGTACAGAAAAGATGGAAAGGAAACATTAATCAAATGAAGACAAAGGTAGCAATTATTACAATAAGTGAAATTAAAAAAAAAATGTGGACTTAAACTGCAAAGCTAATGATATACTATTTACAAAAGATAAGACTAAAACAAAACCACAGATTGAAATAAAAAGGGCACAGATACACTGGGGAAGCAAAAATAACTGGGATCAGTTGGGTGTCCACCATGTGCCAGGCAATTTTCATACAATAGTTCACTTATGAAAAGTGATATTTTTATAATTATATGAGGCAGGCATTATTAACATTTGTCTATAGGAAGCTTAAGTTCAGAGGCTGACAGTACCCAATCCAAAACTTGTAAATATGTTACAGGCCATGATTTGAATTTGGATTTAAGTCTGACTGAGGCATGTTTGCTACAATGCCTTTCCAGAAATTAGGAGTAACAATATTAATATTGGGCTAAGAATTTAAAGCCAGCAAATAAAAACATTAAGATAACATATTGATAAGGGGTGTAATGCACACCATGTACAAAAATGAAGCAATATACCAAGTAGCATAAAAATGCATAGTGAAAATTTATTAGAAATTAAAAATTAAAAGATATAAGCACAATTATTAATGAATTCTCATTATAATGCCTTATAAATCATGTAAAAAAATATTGTAGAGGATTTAAAACAGAAAGAATGAACATACATACAGAGAATACACAGAAGTCGAATTCCCTTCAAGAATGTGATGATGAGGTAAATAATGCTCTGGGGGAATTACGCTGTAAAGCCAGTTCAGGGGATCAGGCCACAGAAAATACTAGTTATCCTTCAGCTTCAGGATGGTTTAGCCAGATTAAACTCCCCACTCTTGGACTCTTTAAATATTGGAATTATTGGTTATGGAATATAAAAATAGCTGGTTGAAATATTTAAATCTTCAATATTTACTTTAAAAAAAGGTGAAAACGTAAGCAAAAAGACTATAAAAATGACTAACCATGTTTTAAAATCAAACAAATACAACTTTTAGAAGTAAAAAATACAATAATTAAAAATCTGGAGTTTAGATTAAACAGATTAGGTATAACTAAAAAATGAGTGACGTGGAATATAGATCAGAAAATTTACCCAGGATATAGCACCCTGAGATTTGAAATCATGATGAATGAAGAATGGAATGGGAAGGTGTATGCTATATAAAATAAAAGTTTCAGAATGTTGGAATATGGAAAACATCTACAACAATATCCAAAGTCAGATTAGCTGAAAAATTTTTTAAGCCAATGAAAGACATGCTTCCACAAATAGAAGAAACACAGCTTATTTCAAATATGGTAAATAAAAAGAAATGTACTTCTAAATACATTATGGTGAAACTGCAGAATACCAAAGGCAAAGATTCTAAAATTGGTCAGAAAAATCTATAAAAGGTCAGGAATTACAAAAAACTGAAGTAGCAAAATAGCTGTGAAGAGTTAAAGTCTGTGCCAATCATGAGTTTGGTTATCTTTAGAGTCTTTAAAAAGGTTCACAGCAGCAAATGCTGCCCGTTCAAAGCCCTGTGTCTCAGGCCATTCCTGCTGCTATAGCCCTGCTATAACCTTACACTGGATAATTTTTGATAACAGATATTTATTTATTATGGTTTTAGAGGCTGAGAAATCCATGATTAAAGTACCAGCAGATGCAATGTCTGGTGAGGGTTCTCTGCTTCAAAAGTGTTACCACTTGCTGTGTCTTCACCTGGTGGAAGAGCTGAAAAGATGAACTCACTCCCTCAAACCCTTCTTATAATTCCATCCTTAAGGGCAGAGTCTTCATGGCCTAATCATCACCTAATCACCTAATTGAAAGACCCCATCTTTTGATGCTAGTGCATTGAGGATTAAATTTCAACATAAATTTTGGAGGGACACAAATATTGAAATCTTCATACTGTGTCTAGAAAAGACAGGCTCCCTCGTTTCCTCAACCAGACCAAGGCCCAAAAGGAGGTAAATCCATTGCTCTGAGATAAATTCAAATACTATTGAATTTTTATTCATCTAATATCCTTTCTGGTTTCCTGTTGGTCCTTTAAATTTCTGATTACATCTGAGCTTCATAAGTCTCTGTTTACTGTAAGAATAAATGTGAAGTATGATTATTTGGCAATACAAACAGTTTAATAACAGGAAGGAAATAATGCCAGGAATGAGGACTCAAGTATCTGGGTTTTTAATGTACTTCTCCTATAAATAAATTGGAAATTTGGTGTTAAGCATCAATCTCATGAGTTTAGTTAAATGGACCTATTCATAATGTGTTTATAAAATCAGGTTCTAAAGCCCCCAAACCTGATATTGAACCATGGTAACCTCAACCAAACATGATTGATGATGGTCTGTGGAGCCACATGGGTGACAGCATGCTGACATTTTCACCTGAGGGCTTTTACCTGTGGTTAGGTTTATTTTCTTTAACACCTTCTAAAATGTCTGTTTACAAAAATTAAGAATATTATTAGCTGTGAAGAAAATCACAGGTTATCACAGCATAATATTCAAATGTTCTATATAATAAAAGTAGAATAAGAGTTTTAAAAAATAATACCTTGATCATTTGAAATTTAAAGGACACTCCTCTAACTTAATAAAGGAGAGAAGAACATTTAAGATTATTTTTAAAAAATGAAAATGAGACTACGCTTCAGATAGCTGCATGCTGACTTGACGCTTCCCTCTTTGTTTTGGCTGCTAGGAAGCTTATGGTCCAGATGCAGCCCCAACATTCTACAGGATCTTAGGCATTTGTAAACTACCCTTATCCTTGGTTTTATCTTCTCTGCAAGTCCTTGTTTTCCACTGTTCTTAATATACAGCCTATTTTTTTAAGTTGTATTTTTAATACAACTGTGTATTTTTGTTAAGTCATCTCAAATCATTTGTGGAATACAAAATAATGTAAATAAGTTAGCAAAAGTAGCAATAAAAAATATGTATGGGAGTATAATACATAGTAAGTATTACACATGTCATATGATGCATATATGTGTTATATGCATGTACATATTGTCTGTGTGTGCACAGTGTATATGTATATAATAAGAGTATAGCTTTTTAAAATTGATCAATATATTTTAATAAACCCAGAATTAAATATTTTTGAAATATTTTTTATCAACATAGGAAAATGAACATTTAAAAAACCTAGAAATGAGACAAAATGGCCTGAAGAAGTACATTCATGAGTTCAGACTGATATGAATAAATGATTGAATAAATAAAGGGGAGCTGAATTCATAAGAAAAGGAGAGAGAAGAAGACAAGTCTCTCCTGGAGAAGCATTCCAAATTTATGTAGATAACTTCACCCTCGAGGGTGCACTCCTTAAGTGTGGGCTGAGCATAGTAACTTCTTTCCAGGGAGTACAGTATTTTCACCCAAAGAGGTGAAAAGAAGAATTTTATAATGGAGAAGTACTACTTCAGCCAGGTGATCGAGGTTAATAACAGTAGTGATGTCATATTGAATATACTATATTCCAATGTGTAATTGTAAAATGATATGGTAAAAATGGCACTTTACCTTTTGATCTTCCTCTCAAAAATACATGACACCAGTCTAGTCATGAGAAAAATATCAGGCAAACTCCAGGAGAGGGGCAACTTACAAAATTCCTGACCAATACTTATGGAAACTGTGAAGGTGGTCAAACTCAAGGAAAATCTGAGAAACTCATTGCCAAGAGACATGAATGGGATCCTTCATCCATGTGAATAAATTATGGATTTTAGTCACAATAATGTATCACTCCTGGTTCATTAATTGTGGCAAATGGTCTCTACTAATGTAAGATGTTAATAATAGGAGAAACTGGGTGCAGGGTTTCTGTAAATATAAAACTGTTCCAAAAAATAAAGCTTATTTTACGTAGTTTTTATTTAAGCTTTTATTACAAGCCAAAGAACAGATGTAACTAATATGTAAATTACAAACAAGGAAAGACCTATGAACCTCTACTCGTGAATTAGATACTCTACTACTAAATGCTATTAAAACTACCCTAATCCATCACTCTTCTTTCCCCACCCCTGACCATGGGTATGTTAAATATTTCCTTTGTTTTTTTAAAAATTTTTCATATGCATATGTGTGATACAAGCATACGTTATATGTGTATGATATGAGGTAAGAATCCAATTCCACTTTTTCAATGATGGATTTTTTAAAAACCTCAAATAAATGAATAGAAAAGTTCCGAGTATAGTACCATCACTACTGAATTGAATATTTCCACAAAGAATATTCTGCACAACTCCAATATGTATATAACCATCAAAATTGATAAATTAACACACACGTATTATTGCTATTCAGTCAGCCCCTATTGACATTACACTTACTTAAGCAAAATGCGTCTACCACCACTTTGTCCCTGCTATGGGTAGGGTGAGGCTGTCCTCTCACTGCTCCTGGGGCCCTCCTGTCCAGGTGTTGGCCGACCACCCTAGTTTTTCAGTGGATAGAGGATTGTTGAGAACATTTCCTCAACTTTTCTGGCTCAGCATCCAGCTAGTCCTTATGAATTTAATCTTAATCCATTTCAAGATAGGGGACTCTTCCTGAAAGACTCTTGTTTGTGTTGCCCCCGAATCCCTCATTTTATCTCCAGTTTGCTGTTCCTGGCACCTTAATGGAGTGTCAGTGTAGATTTCTGGTACCTACTGTGACCTCCATTTAGCTGTATACTGGGCAAATCTTCGCCTGTGTCCTTCAGTCATGGTCCCAAGGCCATCATCTAGGCAGCCAGAGAGAGCTCCCTCTCAATGAATGTGAAAAAATAAGTGTAAAACATGGCCTCATTCCTGGTCAACTGTAAACGTGGACCAAGAAGCCCATGTTATAGGCTCTGCACCGCCTCTGTTCCAGACAAAATCTTGTTGAATCTCCTGAATAATAAGTGATCACTCTCCAAGTAAAGCTCTTCTTGTGGAAATCAGTCCTTAAAAATCTTTCCTTTGGTCAAATGGGATCTGACCAGGGAGTTGGGAGCCCTGAAGGAGTCACTGCTGTGTGGGAGCTGAGAGCTGAGGGGTCTGATATTCTGGTAGGTTTTGAAAAGAAAACAAAACAGTCACACCCAATCCAAGGTGGTGTGGGTCAGAATCCTGTCTAAATAGTCTACTTTGCCAAGCAATTCTTTCCACTTACTGTATTGACGCACAGTATCATTTTCTCATTGTCCTTGGCCATAGGCCCAGAACAACTAAACCTTGACTGATTTTACTGTCTGATCCAGTCACAAACACCAGTGAGGGACTGTGGAGTTAAATGCTAATATCTGTTTCCACAGCTTATGACCTTTGTAATATCAACTGGATGATCCTCTAACGTGGCCTTTACAATCTCAGAGCAGTGATCCCGTGTTGGAAGAGGCGCATATCTTTGCCCTGGGAAGCTCCCAGCTCCCTGCACCACCTGTCTTCCTCCTAAGAATGTTGGGCACGGGGATTTCTCCTTCTTGGCTGGGGAAAGAGTCCGGGGTTGCATCATCAATGGAGTGAGTAGGACCTACAAGGCCCCAGGCATTTGGCCATGTTCTTAAAGAAAGGGGACCCTACACCTCACAGAGGGCTCCATCCCTCTCCAGATGTGAGGTCAGTACCCAGGGGTGGGTACCTGCAGGGCAGAGAATAAACAAGAAAGTCTAAAATTTTGGCTGGCTAATGTTTTATGTCTGCTAACCAGGCTAGGCTGGTTTATGTTGTGATTGGTTAGAATTGACCTTCAAATACAGTGACATCACAAAACATACATGCAGTAGCCCAGCAGTCCAGGGTGCTCTTGCTGGGGTTCTGATAAGCACCAGGCACTCTTAGAAGTACCAAGTCCAGTTTATGACCGGCGACTGTCACGAGACAGAAAACTCCCACATGCTGTTCTTGGAAAGGTCTTTTCTTCAAAAAGATTTTTCTTCCATAATCCTCTAATTAGAATTTTTGGGATTATTAAGAACTATACAAAAATAAAACAAATATGCAGGGAAAATATCAACATTGATAATAATAAATGGATTCGATCATATAAACAGAATCTTTTTTTTTTTCTTAATAGCTTGGGTGAGATAAATCGCAGTTAAGTGGGCTGGGTAAAGGGGGGGTGATGCCGTACGTTATAACATTAAGTGCTTGGGAGACGGATGGGCTTCTAAGAGGCTCTAAAGGGGCAAAGAGCCTTCGGGAGCTGGGAGTGGGAAGCCCGGGAACCAGAGTGCAAAAGTCTTATGCACAGGCAGGGTGTCTGCCCACTGTCTCTCAGCTGCAAGCTCACTCCTTGGTACTTTGCTCGGTGGTACCAGAGCTAGGATCTGCCGTCCATATTCCTCACCTTCCACTGCCAGCTGGCTTTGTGCCACTTGGGGGCGCCAAAGAGAGCCCAGAAGGCAGGGAGGGAGAGGAGACCGCCTCCAGATGCCAGTCCCTGTCGCGTCCCTCCAGCAGCAGGTGACCGCTCCTGGTCCAGGCTCCAGCTGCTCTTGGCCTCCGTGCATCAGCCACACCACGCCCTCGAGAAGTGCCAGCGCCAGCCAGGGTGGCGGGCAGAGCCTCTCCTGCCAGCTCCTGAGCTCTGGTTGCTCACCTTTTCCTTTCTGTCCCCCAGGCTGGAGAACAGTAGCTGCTTTTTACAGTTGCTCGTCTCTGGGTTATCTCAGCAGCAGGTTTATGCTGTTTCGGCCTCCAACAGATCTTTGTAAATATTTCCTGGTATTAAACTTGGAAAAACCTACCATGGTTTCTGTTTTCCTGAATGGACCCTGACTGTTTATATTGCATTTATTTGTCCGCATAGGTATATGCAGTCACGGCTAGCTTAACAACGAGGACGCGCGTTCTGAACAGCCCCTAGACGGTGCCGCCTATGTCACACCTGGGCTGAAGGGCGGAGCTGTGACTGTGGCAAGTCTACAGGGAAGGTTCCTGTGCTGAATCCCGTAGGCACTTGGGACCCAATGGTAACTATTTGTGTATCTAACTATATCTAAACAGAAAGGCACAGTATAAAAGATAAAAAATAGCACACCTGCATGGGACACTCACCATGAATGGAGTTTGCAGAACTGGAAATTGCCCTGTGGGTGAGTGAGTAGCGAGTTGCTGAGAAGGCCGAGGACAGTACGATGCCCCTGCTGGACACTTTATACACACTGTATACAGGCGCACTATTTATAATTTTTTTCTCTCTTCTATAATAATTTTTTTCTTACTTCTATAATAAAGCCTACTAGAACTTTTTTACTTTGTAAACCTTTTAATGTTTTAAAACTTTGCGGACTTGAACAAACATGAAAAAATGCTCATCATCCCTATTTATTAGGAAATGCAAATCATAAACCACCCTGAGATACCATTTAACCCCAGCGAGAATGGCCCACATCACAAAATCTCAAAACTGCAGATGCTGGTGTGGATGTGGAGAGAAAGGAACACTATTACACTGCTGGTGGGACTGCAAACTAATACAACCTTTTTGGAAGGAAGTATGGAGAACCCTCAAAGAACTCAAGCTAGACCTCCCATTTGATCCTGCAATCCCATTACTGGGCATCTACCCAGAAGGAACAAAATCCTTTTATCAT
>CAUYPK010092513.1:0-11816 GCA_963574355.1 Loris lydekkerianus | reverse complement strand
GGATTGGTGAGAATACACTTGTGGTGCATCTTACAATGGTATATGTGAAACTTAGTAAATGTGGAATGTAAATGTCTTAACACAATAACTGTGAAATTGCCAGGAAGGCTATGTTAACCAGTGTAATATAAACATGTCAACCAGTCTGTGAAACTAGTGTATGATGCCCCATGATCATATCAATGTACATAGCTATGATTTAATAAAAAAAAAATAAATAAAAGAGTTTTCCCTGCACTTTCTTCAAGTATTTTTATAGTTTCATGTCTTAAGTTTAAATCTTTTATCCAGTGAGAGTCTATCTTTATTAATGGTGAAAGGTGTGGGTCCAGTTTCAATCTTCTACAGGTTGCCAGCCAGTTACCCCAGCACCATTTGTTAAATACGGAATCTTTTCCCCACTGAATGTTTTTAATTGCCTTGTCAAAGATCAAATAATGGTAGGTAGCTGGATCCATCTCTTGGTTCTCTATTCTGTTTCAGACATTTACTTCTCTGTTTCCGTGCCAGTACCATGCTGTTTTGATCACTATTGATTTATAGTACAGTCTCAGGTCTGGTAGCGTGATTCCTCCTGCTTTGTTTTTATTGCTGAGTAATGTTTTGGCTATTTGAGATTTTTTTCTGATTCTATATAAAACAAAGTATTATTTTTTCAAGATCTTTAAAATATGACAATGGAGCCTTAATAAGAATTGCATTAAAATTATATATTACTTTGGGTAGTATAGACATTTTAACAATGTTGATTCTTCCCAGCCATGAGCATGGTATATTTTTCCATTTTTTAACATCTTCAGCTATTTATTTTCTTAAAGTTTTATAGTTCTCTTTTTAGAGATCTTTCACATCCTTTGTTAGGTACACTCCTAAATATTTCATCTTCTTTGGCACTACTGTGAAAGGAATAGAGTCCTTGACTGTTTGTTCGGCTTGCTTATTGTTGGTATATATTAAGGCTACAGATTTATGGGTGTTGATTTTGTAGCCTGAGACATTGCTGTATTCCTTGATCACTTCTAGAAATTTTGTAGTAGAATCCCTAGTGTTTTCCAGATATTCGATCATATCATCTGCAAAGAGTGAAAGTTTGATCTCTTCTGACCCTATGTGGATACCCTTGATCAACTTTTCTTCCCTAATTACAATGGCTAAAATTTCCATTACAAAGTTAAAGACCAATAGAGACAATGGGCAACCTTGCCTGGTTCCTGATCTAAGTGGAAATAATTTCAATTTAACTTCATTCAACACGATGTTGGCTGTGGGTTTGCTGTAGATGACCTCTATTAGTTTCAGAAATGTCCCTTTCTATACCAATTTTCTTAAGTGTTATGATCATGAAGGGACGCTGGATATTTTCAAAAGTTTTTTCTGCATCAATTGAGAGAATCATATGGTATTTATTTTTTAGTTTGTTTTTGTGCTGAATTACATTTATAGATTTATGTATATTGAACCAGCCTTGAAACCCTGGGATAAATTCCACTTAGTCAGGGTGTATAATTTTTTGATGTGTTGTTGGATTCTGTTTGTTAGGATCTTATTGAGTATTTTTGCATCAATATTCATTAGTGATATTGGTCTATAATTTTCTTTTCTTGTTGGGTCTTTCGCTGGTTTGGAGATCAAGGTGATGTTTGCTTCACAAAATGTGTTAGCTAATATTCCTTCTTTTCCTATGTTTTGGAAGAGCTTTAGTAATGTAGGTACTAGTTCTTCTTTAAAGGTTTGGTAGAATTCTGACATAAAGCCATCTGGTCCTGGGCTTTTCTTTTTAGACAGATTTTGTATAGTTGATGCCATTTCAGAACTTGATATAGGCCTGTTCAACATTTCCACTTCATTCTGGCTAAGTCTTGGTAGTTGGCATACTTCCAGGTATTGATCAATTTCTTTCAGATTTTCATGTTTCTGAGAGTAGAGTTTCTTGTAGTATTCGTTAAGGATTGTTTGAATTTCTGAGGGGTCTGTTTTTTGTTTCATTTTTACCATTTCTAATTGATGAAATTAGAGATTTTACTCTTTTTTTCCTGGTTAGGTTGGTCAAAGGTTTATTTATTTTATTGATCTTTTCAAAAAACCAACTTTTGGATTTATTGATGTATTGTATAATTCTTTTGTTTTCGATTGCATTTAATTCTGCTATGATTTTGATTATTTCTTTTCTTCTGCTGGGTTTGGGGTTGGAGTATTCTTCCTTCTCTAGTTGCTTGAAATGTAAGTGAAAGTTTCGTCAATTTTGAGTCTGAATATCATATAATTTTACATGAAATTTGTTTTCATTCCATCTCACTTAATTTTATTTCTGTATAGCATTTGGTACAAAATAAAAAGGCAAAAATTAAAGAAAAAAAAAAAAGGCAAAAAAGCCCCAAGTTTTGGAGCTCCACAGAGATGTGAACAGGCACCTTTCCATCTCCCTGAGAGTGTAAATAATTGAGACAGTCTCCTGAACTCCAGGCCGTGCCTGCAAGGCTGGTCTATCACCATTAACTACAGGAACCACATAACCACTCTGTATGCTCCAACATAACTCCCATTATTATCGATAAAACTTACACTACTATACCAAGGGGAAAGAAAGGCCGCAATAAGGCTTTTAAAAAGCTATTTAATATATCAGCTTTCACAAAGATAGACGGTATCACTAAGACAAAACAAGAAAAGATGTGCTCAACTTTACAAGGTATTGGCACTGTTAATCATATCTTGAAATATTGCTGGCATATATCTTGAAAAACACAACACAGTTGCCATATTTCCAGTGGGAAAGATGACAGTTTTAATGTTGAGATACACAGATAATTCTAAGCCCTTTTTTCCCCCTATGTGGGATAAAGCAAGCCCTTTTTTTTGCCCCTATATGAGAAGTAGCTGACGCAACCAGCTCAGTTCCAGAAGCTTATGTCTTGAAATGGAATATTTTGAATTCTACCACATTCCATTACAAAAATATTACAAAATTTCATTAAACTAGTAGCTACACACCTTACAAATATGTATATATATGTGCTATAATGTTATAAAATTGCCTACGCTAATATATATTTTATTTATATATACAAAATGTTAAAATGATATATACTATGTTTTATATACATATGTAATTTTAGAAGGACTTATACAAAGGAAGGATTATTAAAATAATTGCCTGTTCTTTGTTCATATCTGTCCATTTCTAATTTTTGAGCATGGCATAACAAATAAATAAATTGCACAGATCACCAGATTTCAAAGCATTTTCACTTTCATTATTTTGAGCTTCCTAATTCTGTGACGTGCATAGGACACATGCATATCTGTTTTACTGATAAGGAATGGGAAGTTAATATCCTTCCCAAAGTCCCCTGGACCATATATGGTAAAAGAAGGATTTGAACCTGTTCTTCTTGGTCCACATTCAGGGCTCATTTCACTGTATCCTCCTGGCTTTGCAACATGTGCTTATTTGCAGATAGGTAGATAGATTGACCTGATCCCAGAGGACAAAGGTTTTTTATTCTAGCTCTGTGTATCACTATGATGCTTCACTGAGAAATGTGGCCCATTGGGTTGCTAGTCTTTTAAGTTCTTTCCTCTGACTTTAGTTAGAATTTTAATAACTAAAATTATTAGATTGCTGTTCTCCCCTTAGTCCTTACTAAAAGCATCTTTATTTTCTTCAGTGTAGCAATATGCCCCTTTAGATTATCTCATCCTCCAGACCCTCTGGCAGCTAGGGGTAGCTATGTAACACAGTCTGAGGCACCTCACTGCAGAAAAATCACTGGGTGGGGATCTGGGAAAACTATTTCAATGGGAGCAGAATTGTTGGCTTTACTCTTTATCTTATCCCCTTCATCCTCTTTCTTTTTCCTGTCTGAAATACAGACACAATGTTGAAGAGATAGCTACCAGTTTGCAAGAATGAGGAGGACACTTCCATATTCAATTAAAGGAGTAAAAATGCAGAAAGAGCCTGGTTCCCTCAGAGCCTTGTGGAGCCACTGTGTGAGTCCTAAACTGTCTACCTCCAAATCTCTTGTTCTGGGGGAAACACAGGCCCTTAGCTTGCGAAGCCCCTGTAGCTGCTGTGACTGAACTCACTCCCAATTGATACAGTAAAACAAACTAAAAATGAAGGAAGAAAATGTTAGCTGGAACCGGAAGAAAATTCAAGATTTGTCTCTCAGGTAGAGACTATTATATACAACTAACAAGTGTCCCTTCAACTGTGCACCCCTGGCTAGGGTCCACCACCACGATGCCTTGAGTTAGGGTGTCAGCTGATGTTTCCAGAGAAGTGAACTTTTGGATTGAATTTGTGTAACTTTACCACTCTATGCCTCTGTTTTCATACTTGCAAAGTGGGGATAATAATAAACCCTATCTGTAAGGATTGGTGTAAAGATTTAATGAGATAATAAAAATAATGTGCTTATACCAAGCATACTGGAAGTGCTTAATAATGCTACCCACTGTTACTATGATACGGGAAAAGAGAGGCTGATCATTATTGATTTTGTATAGGCAAAAAGAACTAATTCCCAGACACAGTCCTATCAAATCTCCCCTTTCTACAGACAGGACCCTATAATGAGGGTCACTTCCTTCTCCCCATTGTTTCTCACACAAAAGTTGGGAGTATGTTAAGGGAGAGATCATGATGAAAAGCAAAGTATCAAAAATATAGATAGTGATTTGGAGGTACAGTTAAGTATCAAACCTAGTTCTTCTCTTCAAGGAACTCATGTTCTGGTGGAAGAAGGGAGTAGAGAGTATAGAACAGTTCATTAAACAATTCAAGCATTGGGACATCTTCAGAGAAAGATAATCTCAATATATGCCTAAATATTTCATCAAAGGTTTGTTAGGGTCTTTAATTAAGTGTTAGGGTCTTTAATTAAGTGTTAAAAATAAGCAAAAAAAAAAAAAAAAAAGCAAAAAATAAGTGGCATACAGCTGCAGTCCCAGCTACTGTGCTGGAGGGAGGGATTGAGGCAAAAAGATCAGTTAAGGTCAGGAGTTCAAGACCAAGCTAGGCAACATAGCAAGCTCCTATCTCTTAAGATGAGTGCATGAGTGAGTGAGTGAAAAAGAGATTAAGAACTGAATAGAGCCAGCCTATTGCACCTTAGAAGAGTTCTGATGAGATGGGAATGCCCCCCAGGATAGGCATATTATTTTATTCATTTGAAAACCCCAGAAAAAATATAGTTCCTGGAAAATAAAATGAATTATTCCAGTTGGGTTTGTGATGATTTTTTGCCTCTAGGATTTTGTCTTTGAAAAAACAACAGCTATTTAACATTTCTTCTTACTCTGGTAAAACAGCTGGTAGCAGACCAATGCGCTCAGCAAGAGCTAGAAACATCAGACAATATTAAAATGAAAATCTCTTTGACAGTATCAGAGATCTGCCAAGACCTTCAAGATCTGAGGGGCAAAGCCCATTAAGAAAAGACCCCAAATTCCTCCTCAGTAATTTTCTCATTTCTTAGTTGCATAAGGTAAGAGGTTAAGAAGCCAAGCAAAAGAAAAGCTGCAAAAAGCAGAGTGGAGTTTTCTGAGTCTCATAGTGTCAGAAAGACACACATACACACAAAAGGAATTTTAGGGAATCCTCTGGAGGGGTGGTTCTCAACCTTCCCAATGCTGCGACCCTTTAATACAGTTCCTGTGAGCCGCTGCTCTAGAGGGCAACACCCAAGGTAGACCCAGACTGAGAAAATAAACCATCTGGTCAGCTGCACCTTTGAGTTTCAGTAAACTCCTCCTGCTCCAGATGTCTAGATGTACCTTCAAACAGGGTAAATCCTTTCTGAAGGAAGAGAACATCATCCAGAGCCTTTAAATTATACAGTTCCTCATTCTGCCAAAACTAACCAAACACGCTGAGAAACAGGGCCAAGAAAAAAATAGATAATAGAAGAGGAACACAGGTAATTCGAGTAGTACAGTTATCTTTAAAATAAATGTGATCAGGGCAGCACCTGTGGCTAAAAAAATAGGGCACTGGCCCCATATACCGGGGGTGGCAGGTTCAAGCCTGGCCCCACCCAAAACTGCAAAAGTAAATAAATAAATAAATAATAAATGTGATTAGTATATTCAAGAAATAAATGATAAGATGCAGAATTTCACCAGAAAACTCCAACTTATTAAAGAATCAAATAGAAATTTTAGAACAGAAATATCTATTAAGTAAAATGAAGGTTTTATGTTTACTAGCAGATTGAGTGGGGAGCAATGGATCATGCCTGTAATCTTAGCACTTTGGGAAGCCAGGGCAAGAGGATCACCTTGAGGCCAGGTGTTCAAGACCAGCCTGCACAACAAAGTGAGACCCTCCCCCCCTATATCTATAAAATAAATCCAAAAAAGTAGCTGGGTGTTGTGGTGCTCACATGTAGTTCCAGCTTCTCAGAAGGGTGACACAGGTGGATTGCTTGAGTCTAGGCATTTGAGGTTGCAGTGAGCTATGACACCACTGTGTTCTACCCTGGGCGACAGAGTGATACACTATCTCAAAAAAAAAAAAAAAAAAAAAAAAAATCAAATTGGACACAGCTGTAGAATGGATTAGTGAACTGTAAAATAGGTCAGGGGAAAGAATTCGGACTGAAGCACCAACAGTTAAAGGGATGAAAAATGGAGAAAAGAGCAAAAAGACACATTGAAAAGCTTTTAACACGTGTATTCGTTATTTGGATTCCCAGAAAGAGTGAGGAGAAAGAATGGAACAGAAACAATTTTAAAGAGAAAAAGGCCATGAATGTTCCAAAGTTAGAAGAAGATAACATTACAGGTTAAAGAACATAATTTGAACTTCCAGCTGGATAAAATCCAATTATTCAAAGCCAATTTCATCCAATGCTATAGATTTGTTCATGATTTAAAAGTAAAGGCATGAGAAGCCACTTGAATTCACGTTACTTAGGCTAATGAATGAGATGTAGTATTAAATTTGACCTCAACTTTGCCTTTAAACCAGTGAAATCCCAGGCAGATCAGGCTCTGGGATCAAGTTACCCTGGCTTAACTTTAGAACCAGAATAAAAAATAAAAATTTGAGCTGTGTGATTTAATTTTTTAATATACTCTGAAGTGAGAAGACTGTGTCCCAAACTATATTACCATTCTAATAACTTTTTCAGCTTTTTTGATGAGTTCTGATATTTTCCTAGAAAATCTCGCCTTATTTGACATTTGAGTGCTGATATTTAGCACCCTTATTTTCATTTCTTTTTCTTGTATGAAATCAGCCATTATCTTTATTTTTTAAAGGCCAAATTTTACAAGCTGTGAATTCCTTTTTTAAAAAGGATTAAAAAAAAAAAAAAAAAAAGGAATTGGGTGTGCTTTTCCAGAAGCTCATAGCTAGAGGGCAAAGCCTCCCTAATAATTTTTACTGAATATTTCAGGATTTTGTTTTTTCTGGACAAGATCCACCTGGAACCTTTCGGAGGTGGCTGATAAGGCAAGGAGGAGCCTAGTCTTGGACTGTGAAAAACCTAAGAAATTGTTCTTACTTCAACCACTTGATTCTGATTTGAAGAAAGCAGGGAGGAATGATATTTGTCAGCACATCAGTGGATTCTGGGGTTGCCTACACTTTCCTCAGTGGTCTTTGTTTCTTCATTCTCTCCAGGGCACCCTTCTCACTGATGAGTGCTCCTGGCAAAGCCCTGGCAGTTTCCTTCCACATTTGCAAGGTGTTGGCTGCTCTCCCTTTTAACATTCCAAAAGGGTGAGCTTAGCTGCCCTGGAGCATTGTGCAGCCAACAGTAACTAGCTCCCTGGTAGAAAGTTGACTTGGGAATGCTTATCCTCCTGTGACTCCCTGGAGTCATTGTATTTTCTGTTACTGCTGACTAGACCAAAGACAGACGTGATGGCTAATGTCACACCCTCCATTTGGGGGAAGGAGAGGATTCTAGGAAGTAGAGAAGGTAAGCATAAACATTCTCCAATATTCACAAACTATGAAGAGGAGAGTTTGAGTACTTTTTGAGCATCTGCTAGTAAAAATTTGCAAGGTCTTCAATGTAGAAACTGATGATGGGAGGCAGGGAAGGGAGATTCTTCTAAGTTGCGCCTTGCTTCTGTGTTTCAAGGATTGGCCATGAAGAGAAAGGTCCTTTCTGATGGTTGGTCAACTCATGTCAGGTGAAATCAGTGAAGTTTTCCAACATTTGTATCCTGGAAGATCATACCCCACTCCTCTTTATACCAATCTCCCTCTTACCCCCAGGTGTTGATTGATTCTCAAAGAACCTAATTTGCTCCTTACATAGTTCTTTTAGGAACCCAGCAGGTTTCGTGCCCAGTCAATGTTTGTTTTATACTTTTTTCCTATCCCTGGAAAAGAAAATTGATTCTATGGAGACAAAAGGAAAAAAAAAAAAAATCCAGGCATATAATCCTGAATCCCCTTAGGCTGATGGTAGGTCTGGCTAAATGGCATTTGCAGAACTGAGAGCTGAGCTTATTTTCATTTCTCTGCCTGCTCCATGAGACGTGAACTCTAAGATGCCAAAGCTGTGTTTTAACCATTTCTTACTCCTCAGACACTAGAGAGGAGACCTGGCATCTAACGGAACTCGTGAATATCATTGAAAGCGTTTTCTTTTCTTTCTTTTTTTTTTTTTTAATTATTAAATCACAGCTGTGTACATTAATGTGATCATGGGGCACCATACACTGGTTTTATACACAGTTTGACACATTTTCATCACACTTGTTGACAAAGCCTTCTTTTGAGCCACAGGTTGACAAGTACGCTACTATATCAGTGATCCAGTACAACATGGCAGCCATAATATGCTCACAAGCTTATTATAAGCATTGTTATACATCAGGCCCTGAGTTTGGTGTTGTGGGAACAGAGAGAGCCCCCTACTCTAATCTGGCTTGGTATGGCACTGGAGAACATTTTGTAACGATATCCACCATCCAGAGCAGTGACATATGTATGAGACAGGGATGGCACAGCAAACATGCTAGATCTGCATTGCCAAATATGCTAGCTATAGACACCTATGGCTATTGAAATGAAATAAAAAATTCTGTCCTTCAGACATGTTTTTTCATTTCAAGTATTCAATAACCATATGTGTTTTATGCTATGGTATTACAGAGAACAGACATTTCCCATCATCCCAGAAAGTTTTGCTGGACGGTGCTACTCTAAAAGTTCAGAGAAATAAGGATGCACTTCTGTTAGGTTGGTCAGGGGAGGTTTTGTGGCAGATGTGACAAAGGAACCACCTCCTGGTGGAGTGGCAGGATGCTGATGAGAGAGTGAGCAGACCTTCCAGAGGGAAGGCAGGAGCCAAGGGCACTGTTGAAGCAAGTTTGGTGCAGAATTAGGAGCAGCCAGACCAGGGTCTTTATCCTAAGAGCATTCCAGCTCTCCTTCCTTTGGATGACTGCCACCTCCTAGCCCTGAGAACTGTCCATTTTTTCTCATTATTCTTTCCCTTTTTCATGTGATTGCTCTCTCTCCATTCCTGTAACTCTACCCTTTACCAGCATGCCCCAGCATCCTTCTATTTCAGCACTGGCCACATTCAGGTCACAGATGGACATTACCTCCTGTTGGATATAGTCCAAAGCTTTGGAGGTTCCAGTGAGTCATAAGAGTTACCGTCCTCTGTGTGGGAAGGGCACTCATCCTCAGAAAGCCTTTACGGGGGATTGTATTTGTCTGAGCAGGCTGCCACAACAACATACTGCAGACTGGACAGCTTAAACAGCAGAAATGTATGGTGTCACAGTTTTAGAGGCTGAGAGTCCAAGATCAAGGTGCCAGCAGGTTGGTCCTCCTGAGCACTTTCTGTGGCCTGCAGATGGCCACTTGCTCACTGCTGTGTCCTCACATGGTTGAACCTCTGTGTGTAGCACACTCTCACTACTTCCTCCTCTTCTTATAAGGATAATAGATGATGTAGTCATATTAGGTAAAAGCCTCACCTTAATATCTGTATTTTATTCAATCTCATCTTTAAAGACCTTATTGCCACATGCAATTACACTCAGGGTCACTGGGGGTTGAGACGTCAACATATGAATTTGGAGGAACACAATTCATCCCATCAAGGATGAAAAGAGACAGGAGCATTGCCTTGAAGCCAGATTAGACACAGTGATGAGCAGGACTGCAGAGGCCATGGCCACCGGCATGCACCAGGAGTCAGTGCCAAGACATTCCTCATTGCCTCCCCTCGGGGTGGTAATGGAGCCCATCGTTCACACATCTCCATGGCTGCTAATCATCAACCAACCCCTTGCTTTGATGGTTCTAAGTTATCTTTGCTTCCCTCTCTCTGCCTTTGATGGAGTGATTTCCAAGTCCTATAACATTTTCTGGAGTAAGTATTTCTTTCACAACTATCTTTTTTCTGTTTCTGCCACCCACAATTTTTGACAGTTACTTAATTGGCTGCTTCCATGACAGTCTTTTCATGATATTTTTGCCAGCCACATGATGTGCCTCTCTCTTCAAATGTTTTCATTGGTTCCCCATTGCCTATGGTCTAACATTGTGGTGTTCCTCAACAGAACCTAGCTTCCTGACAGCTTCTGTGGGCCTCCCTCCAGGCAAACAAATGGGCTTACTAGATAGTATGCTGGTCAGAAAAACAGTCTTCAGCGTAAAAACAGACATGAATTCAAATTCTAGTTAGGACATTACTCATTGGGATTTGAAACACATTAACTGAAATTCAGTTTCCTTGCCTATAATATGAGAATGATATTGAATGTGGCTGGGGAGACACTTCATAATAGGTGCCTGCTTGAATAATGTAAATCCTCAGTAAAAGGCATAATGCTTATTATTATCCCTGGCTCTACTTTTGATACCTTCTTTCTGTCCTTTGAGCATACCATCTCACCTATGGGATATGCTTATGCTTATCTTAGATGCATTCTTCAAGGTCCACCACTTTTTATACCTTTGCACACACACATATACAGGTACACAGTTTCAGACCACTGTCAGAGTCCCATTCATATCTTTTCACCCTCCCTCTTATATGTCACAGGCCGCTTGCTGTGAACATCTTCACTTTTCTGCATAAAGGCTTTTCTTCCTGGTCACGAGAACATCCTTGGCCCTAATGCAAAATAAGCTTAAGCACCAGAAAATTAAGCAGCCCTCAAGAAGGACAGATGGAAGTTGGTGGATAAATCCTCAAGCTGTTTTGTCCTTCTAGAAAGATAACTCACAAGTGTATGCTACACTGTCTCCCAAGATCCTCTGCAGGATTGAAATGTAGTCACCTACAGTGGTAACTTCTCCATAAAACACCCTTTGTTGGCCTGTATCCCTTTGTTGTCTCACTTCTCTGCTTCTCTACCAGTGCTTCGTAGGGTCCCCCATGTAAACTTCTTACACTTAAGACTTTGCTGGGTGTCTGTTTTGGGGGAAACCCACCTAACACACAAACATAACATGTGTCATCTTTCATCACCTACACTGAACAGGCTCAGTCTTTCATTTCTTGCTTCTCCAATAACACCTAACAATGGCTGCAAACAGCTGGTGCTCACTCCACACAGTTGCCACAGGAAGTTGGAGTTCTGATTTATGCAGGGCTCCCAGTGTTACTGGAGTTCTCCATTACAAGGATGTTAAGGGAAGACTTGCCTGGGTCTGGGCAGTAGGCAAATCAAGCAATAACATTTAATTTATTTATTTTTTTTTTTTATTGTGGAGAAGGGGCAGGGAAAGAAGGCGGGGGAAGAGGTGAGTGACAGGGTCGGGCCAGTGGCATGGTACCACATTGGCTGTATCTAGGTAGAGGCAGTTTCAGGCCGGGCCTTGCTGA